>JBBLMP010000075.1:0-170000 GCA_038429875.1 Poecile montanus
GTCATAAACAGTGTTCTAGAGCGCATGGCAACGGGCACAATGAAACGTGTGTGCGGGATAGTGCCCATTCACGCCTAGTGCTGGCAATGCACAAGCACTGCCAAAAGGCAAAGGAAGGCGCTTAGCATGCGGCTTGTGCTCAAAGATTTCATACTGCCAGAGGACCGTAGCTGTGGTAACCCCGCTTGCTCAATTGAGGGTAGATGTCACTTGCAAGATCTTAAGCCGCATCTGGTTTATGCTGCTACCTGTTGTTAGACGACAACAAGGGCACATGTAGCAAATGCTTTTTCCTGCCTCATTTTGCTAGGCCACTCCCTTCTTTGGCACTTTAATGCTTGCCAAACTCGAAGGTGCCTGCTGCTGCTTCCATCTGACAAGGAGCACAGCCTTCTGACAGCAGCTTTCAGGTTGCATACAATAGAGCTTGTCCATTTAGATGTGATGAAAATCCATATCTGTGTAAGGTGCAGGTGCAAGCTCCTGACAAATGTGTTCTCCCGGTACAGATTCTCCCTGCCAGACACATGGAAATGTTTTCCTCTGGCATTCGCACCAAGAGTCGCAGATTGCTTAACTCAGGAGTTCTGAGAATGGAACGGCAAGAAGTGTTCCGCTTGCGTCATAAACAGTGCTCCAGAGCGCTTGGCAAGGGGCACAACGAAGCGTTTGTGCAGGATAGCCACCATTCACGCCCAGGGCTGGCAATGCACGAGCATTGCCAAAAGGCAAAGGAAGGCGCTTAGCATGCGGCTTGTGCACAAATCTTTCAGACAGCCAGAGGACCGTAGCTGTGGTAAGCCCGCTTGCTCAATTGACCTTAGCTGTCGTCTGGAAGAACTTGAGCGCCATCTGCTGTATGCTGCTACCTGTTGTTAGGCGACAACAAGGGCACATGTATCAAACACTTTTTCCTTGCCCATTTTGCTAGGCCACGCTCTTCTGCGGCTCTTTAGTGCTTGCCAAACTCCTATGTGCGTGCTGCTGTTTCCATCTGACAAGGAGCACAGCCTTCAGACAGCAGCTTTCAACTTGCCTAAGAAAAAGCTTGGCCATTTAGATGTGCTGCAAATCCATATGTGTGTAAGGTGCAGGTGCAAGCTCCTGACAAAGTTGTTCTCCAGGTTCAGTTTCTCCCTGCCAGACACATTGAAAATGTTTTACTCTGGCATTCGCACCAGGAGTCGCAGATTGCTTAACTGAGGAGCTCTGAAAATGGAACGGCAAGAGGTGTTCCGCTTGCGTCATAAACAGTGCTCCAGAGCGCATGGCAACCTGCAGAATGAAACGTGTGTGCGGGATAGTGCCCATTCACGCCTATTGCTGGCAATGCACGAGCACTACCAAAAGGCAAAGGAAGGCGCTTATCATCCGGCTTGTGCGCAAAGCTTTCAGACTGCCAGAGGACCGCAGCTGTGGTAATGCCGCTTGCTCATTTGACGTTAGATGTCGCCTGGCAGAACTTCACCGGCATCAGGTTTATGATGCTACCTGTTGTTAGGCGACAACAAGGGCACATGTAGCAAATGCTTTTCCCTGCCATATTTTGCTAGACCACTCTCTTCTTTGGCACTTTAGTGCTTTCCAAAGTCCAATCTGCGTGCTGCTGCTTCCATCTGACAAGGAGCACAGCCTTCTGACAGCAGCTTTCAGGTTGCGTACAATAGACATTGTCCATTTAGATGTGCTGCAAATCTGCGTGTGTGTAAGGTGCAGGTACAAGCTCCTGACAAAGTTGTTCTCCAGGTTCAGTTTCTCCCTGCAAGACACATGGAAATGTTTTCCTCTGGCATTCGCACCAGGAGTTGCAGATTGCTTAACTGAGGAGCTCTGAGAATGGAACGGGAAGAGGTGTTCCGCTTTCGTCATAAACAGTGCTCTAGAGCGCATGGCAACGGGCACAATGAAACGTGTGTGCGGGATAGTGCCCATTCACGCCTAGTGCTGGCAATGCACGAGCACTACCAAAAGGCAAAGGAAGGCGCTTAGCATGCGGCTTGTGCTCAAAGATTTCATACTGCCAGAGGACCGCAGCTGTGGTAAGCCCGCTTGCTCAATTGACGTTAGATGTCACTTGCAAGATCTTAAGCCGCATCTGGTTTATGCTGCTACCTGTTGTTAGGCGACAACAAGGGCACATGCATCAAATGCTTTTTCCTGCCTCATTTTGCTAGGCCACTCTCTTCTTTGGCACTATAGAGCTTGCCAAACTCCTATCTGCGTGCTGCTACTTCCATCTGACAAGGAGCACAGCCTTCTGACAGCAGCTTTCTACTTGCCTAAGAAAGAGCTTGGCTATTTAGATGTGCTGCAAATCTGCATGTGTGTAAGGTGCAGGTGCAAGCTCCTGACAAATGTGTTCTCCCGGTACAGTTTCTCCCTGCCAGACACATTGGAAATGTTTTCCTCTGGCATTCGCACCACGAGTTGCAGACTGCTTAACTCAGGAGCTCTGAGAATGGAACGGCAAGAGGTGTTCCACTTGTGTCATAAACAGTGTTCTAGAGCGCATGGCAACGGGCACAATGAAACCTGTGTGCGGGATAGCAACCATTCACGCCCAGGGCTGGCAATGCACAAGTACTGCCAAAAGGCAAAGGAAGGCGCTTAGCATGCGGCTTGTGCACAAAGATTTCAGACTGCCACAGGACCGTAGCTGTGGTAAGCCCGCTTGCTCAATTGACGTTAGCTGTCACTAGCAAGATCTTAAGTCGCATCTGGTTTATGCTGCTACCTGTTGTTAGACGACAACAAGGGCACATGTATCAAACGCTTTTTCCTGGCTAATTTTGCAAGGCCACGCTCTTCTGCGGCTCTTTAGTACTTGCCAAACTCGAAGGTGCCTGCTGCTGCTTCCATCTGACAAGGAGCACAGCCTTCTGACAGCAGCTTTCAGGTTGCGTACAATAGACATTGTCCATTTAGATGTGCTGCAAATCTGCATGTGTGTAAGGTGCAGGTACAAGCTCCTGACAAAGTTGTGCTCTAGGTTCAGTTTCTCCCTTCAAGACTCATGGATATGTTTTCCTCTGGCATTCGCACCAGGAGTTGCAGACTGCTTAACTGAGGAGCTCTGAGAATGGAACGGGAAGAGGTGTTCCGCTTTCGTCATAAACAGTGCTCTAGAGCGCTTGGCATCAGGCACAATGAAACGTGTGTGCGGGATAGTGCCCATTCACGCCTAGTGCTGGTAATGCACGAGCACTACCAAAAGGCAAAGGAAGGCGCTTAGCATGCGGCTTGTGCACAAAGCTTTCAGACTGCCAGAGGACAGTAGCTGTGGTAAGCCCACTTGCTCAATTGACGTTAGCTGTCACTTGCAAGATCTTAAGCCGCATCTGGTTTATGCTGCTACCTGTTGTTAGGCGACTACAAGGGCACATGTATCAAATGCTTTTTCCTGCCTCATTTTGCTAGGCTACTCTCTTCTTTGGCACTATAGAGCTTGCCAAACTCCTATCTGCGTGCTGCTACTTCCATCTGACAAGGAGCACAGCCTTCAGACAGCAGCTTTCTACCTGCCGAAGAAAGAGCTTGGTGTCTTGGTTCTAGAAGACAGGTGTCTGCTAGGGAGAGCAGGAGCCTCCCTTGAGATGAAAGAATCTAGACCCCCTCCCTCCGAATTATTATAATTTTGAAATCAAGGGGGCTTTCAGGCAGAGATCTGGGGATAGGAATAACAGTTCTTTACTAGTATAACCAGGTAAACAAACAAACAATAACTACAGCAATAACAAGAACACAAAACCAGGGACCCCGGGACAGCTTTCTCGGCTGAGACGGGATGGAGGAGAGGCTTGGTTTTCACAAACCCCTCGGGCCGTCAGTCCCGGTGCTCCTGCAGGGCTCCGAGGAACAGTCAGCTGGAACAGCAGGGATGAGCAGAGATCCTGGGCTGGTGGATGAGGTGTATCAGCAGCTCCACGGCGGTGGCTGGCAGGACAGGGGGTGCGAGGCCACCAACAAAGAGGGGAGAAGGAGAAGCAGCAGCTCCGCGACCCAGCACACGAACGTCCTTCCCCGAAGCCGAGGAAAAGCCAGCTCAAAACTGTCCCCACCCTCCTTTTTCTGCCCCCTTCCCCCCCCCACCCTGGGCCCGGCCATTCTTTGTCCTTTGTGAGCACCCCTAAGTACTGGTAGTTAGGTTGTCCCAGCACATAATGGGTAAAAATTCCCACCTAACCCTCAACTCTATCCACCCCGAAGTTTTTCCCATACCAAAATGTTACATCAGATATTAAACCTTTAAATTATACACGAACACATACTACTTTAACTATATACATATGTACATGCAGATACAGATACAAGCACAGTGTCATGGGTAGCTCACCCTAAAACCAGGTCCCCTTGGGGTATGCACCGGGTCTCTCCATCTTTTTGCATCACCCACCAAGTGCAACCCGGTCCTTGAGCAAAGACAACCCCACGGATTGGATTGTCTTTGCTGGAGGCAGAATTAACCCAAACAGTTTTTCCCAGCATACCTCTCATATGTACCACTGGAACCTTATCTCCATCTGTCGTTCTAAAGGGCTCAGATTGGGCTGGGCCTGCTCGGTTAGTGGAACCTCGGGTGTTCACTAACCATGTGGCTTTTGCTAAATTAATCTCCCAGTTCTTGAAAGTTCCCCCACCCAGTGCCTTTAAGCTGGTTTTAAGCAGGCCATTGCACCGTTCAACTTTTCCAGCAGCGGGTGCATGGTAGGGGATATGATACACCCACTCAATGCCATGTTCCCTAGCCCAGCTGTTTATAAGGCTGTTCTTGAAATGAGTCCCATTGTCTGACTCAATCCTCTCAGGGATGCCGTGCCTCCAAAGAACCTGCTTTTCAAGTCCCAGGATGGTGTTCCGGGCTGTAGCATGAGGCACAGGGTAGGTTTCCAACCATCCAGTGGTGGCTTCTACCATCGTGAGCACGTAGCGCTTGCCTTGGAGGGTTTGGGGCAGTGTGATGTAGTCAATCTGCCAGGCCTCCCCATACTTGTATCTGGACCAGCGCCCACCATACCAGAGGGGCTTCAACCGCTTGGCCTGCTTGATCGTGGCACACGTCTCACAGTCATGGATAACCTGAGAAATACTGTCCATGGTTAGATCCACCCCTCGGTCTCGTGCCCACTTATAGGTGGCATCTCTACCCTGATGACCTGAGGCGTCATGGGCCCATCGAGCTAGGAACAACTCTCCCTTGTGTTGCCAATCTAAGTCTGTCTTTGACACCTCTATCTTTGCAGCCTGATCCACCTGCTCATTGTTTCGGTGCTCTTCATTAGCCCTACTCTTGGGGACATGGGCATCTACATGACGGACCCTCACAGACAGTTTCTCTACCCTGGTGGCGATGTCTTTCCACTCATCAGCAGCCCAGATTGGCTTTCCTCTGCGTTGCCAGTAGGCCCTTTTCCACCTTTCCAGCCATCCCCACAGAGCATTGGCCACCATCCATGAATCCGTGTAGAGGTAGAGCTTTGGCCACTTCTCTCTTTCAGCAATATCCAGGGCCAGTTGAACAGCTTTGAGTTCAGCAAGTTGACTTGATCCACCTTCTCCTTCAGTGGCCTCTGCGACCTGTCGTGTGGGGCTCCATACGGCTGCTTTCCACTTCCGGTTCATCCCTACAATGCGACAGGAACCATCAGTGAACAGAGCGTAGCGTGTTTCTTCTGCTGGCAGTTGGTTGTACGGTGGAGCTTCTTCAGCTCGTGTTACTTGTTCCTGCTCCTCTTCATCAGTGAGACCAAAGTTTTCACCTTCAGGCCAGTTTGTAATTATCTCCAAAATCCCAGGGCGATTTGGGTTTCCAATACGGGCGCGCTGCGTGATGAGGGCGATCCACTTGCTCCATGTAGCGTCGGTGGCGTGGTGGGTAGCAGGAACCTTTCCTTTAAACATCCACCCCAGCACTGGCAGTCGGGGTGCCAGGAGGAGTTGTGCTTCTGTGCCAATCACTTCTGAGGCAGCTTGAACTCCTTCATAGGCAGCTAAGATTTCCTTCTCTGTGGGAGTGTAATTGACTTCGGACCCTCTGTAGCTTCGGCTCCAGAATCCCAGTGGTCGGCCTCGAGTCTCCCCAGGCACTTTCTGCCAAAGGCTCCAGGACAAACCATTGTTCCCGGCTGCAGAGTAGAGCACGTTCTTCACGTCTGGTCCTGTTCTGACTGGGCCAAGGGCTACTGCATGAGCAATCTCCTGTTTGATCTGAGCAAAGGCTTGCTGCTGTTCAGGGCCCCAGTGGAAATCATTCTTTTTTCGGGTAACCAGGTAGAGAGGGCTCACGATCTGGCTGTACTCAGGAATGTGCATCCTCCAAAAACCTATGGCACCTAGGAAAGCTTGTGTTTCCTTCTTGTTGGCTGGTGGAGACATTGCAGTGATCTTATTGACGACCTCAGTGGGAATCTGACGCCGTCCATCTTGCCACTTTACTCCCAGGAACTGGATCTCTCGAGCAGGTCCTTTGACTTTGTTCTTCTTGATGGCAAAGCCGGCTTCTAGCAGAATCTGGATGATCTTCTCTCCTTTCTCAAATACTTCCACTGCTGTGTTCCCCCACACAATGATGTCATCAATGTACTGCAGATGTTCTGGAGCCTCACCCTTTTCCAGTGCAGCCTGGATCAGTCCATGGCAGATGGTGGGGCTGTGCTTCCACCCCTGGGGCAGTCGGTTCCAGGTGTACTGCACTCCCCTCCACGTGAAGGCAAACTGAGGCCTGCATTCTGCTGCCAAGGGAATGGAGAAAAATGCATTGGCAATGTCAATAGTGGCGTACCACTTCGCTGCCTTGGACTCCAGCTCGTACTAGAGCTCCAGCATGTCCGGCACGGCAGCGCTCAGAGGTGGAGTCACTTCATTCAATGCACGATAGTCCACAGTCAGTCTCCATTCTCTGTCAGACTTGCGCACAGGCCAGATGGGGCTGTTGAAGGGTGAGTGGGTTTTGCTGACCACCCCTTGGCTCTCCAGTTCTCGGATCATCTTGTGGATGGGGATCACAGCATCTCGATTTGTCCTATACTGCCGGCGGTGCACCGTCGAGGTGGCAATTGGCACTCGCTGTTCTTCCACTTTCAGGAGTCCTACTGCAGATGGGTTCTCTGATAGTCCAGGCAAGGTGTTCAATTGCTTAATGTCCTCTGCCTCCACAGCAGCTATTCCAAAAGCCCACCTGAGTCCCTTTGGGTCTTTGTAATAGCCATTTCGAAGGAAGTCTATGCCCAGAATACACGGGGCCTCTGGGCCAGTCACAATGGGATGTTTCTGCCACTCTCTCCCAGTCAGGCTCACCTCAGCTTCCAACAAAGTCAATTGCTGCGATCCCCCCGTCACCCCAGCAATGGAAACAGGTTCTGCCCCCACATGTCCTGATGGCATTAGGGTACACTGTGCACCAGTATCAACTAAAGCTTCGTATTTTTGTGGCTCTGATGTGCCAGGCCATCGGATCCACACCATCCAAAAGACACGGTTTTCCCGTGCCTCTTCCTGGCTAGAGGCAGGGCCCCTCTAGCACTGGTCATCCTCTCCTCCCTGGGCATACATGCTAGAGGTTCCTTCAAGGGGATCATCCTCTTTGCTGTAATATCTGTCAGTTTGGTCACGGGAGGTTGAGGCTACCTTCACTTTAGTGGACCCTTTCTGGTTACTGGTTCCCTGCCTGAGTTGACGCACTCGTGCTGCCAGGGCAGAAGTGGGTTTCCCATCCCACTTTCCCATGTCTTCCCCATGGTCACGTAAAAAGAACCACAGCTCAGTTCGTGAGGTGTACCCTCTCTCTCTAGCTGGGGGACGTGGGGCTTGGAGTTTTGGGCTTGTGACCCGCACTTGTGCCATATGGGAACTGTTCTTCCTCATCTCTTCCCTCATTTCCCTCATCTCCTCTTTGAGTTCCTTAATCACAGCGGAAATCTTAGCCTGATGTGGGCCATGGACCATACTGTCATAATTCCTAAGCCTAGTGGCGACAGAACCCACCGTCTCTCGGCTGTTATCGGCATTAATCGTTGCAATATAGGTGGTGTAGTCACGTGGCCCTAGATTTGCCAGACTCCACAACATCTGCCCAGTGCACCTGACTTTGTCGGGGTCATTATCATGCTGTCCACCCCTTCCAAAAAGGACCTCTAATATCGCCACTTCTCTCAGCTGTTGGATCCCTTCCTCAATGGTTTTCCATTCCCTTCTATGATAGTGCTCTTCCATTCTCTCTCTGTGGACAAACCTCTCTCTTACACTCATCAAAAGCCGCTCCCAGAGGGAAAGGGGCCCTTGCTCCCTGACGAATATCTGATTCACACCTGAGTCCTGCGTCAAGGGTCCCACATTCCTTGCCTAACCACCATCCAGCTGCACGCCTGTACCCATAAGGTCCCAGACTCGAAGTAACCAGCTGGTATAAGGCTCACGCCCCCGCCTCACAATGTCTTTTTGTAACTTACGGAGACTGTCATATGTCAGAGACTCAGTGATGATTTCAACCTCTGGCTCCCCTGTGGGTTGTGAGGACCCTCCTTTCTTATCCTTATCAGCAGGGTGCTGTGATTTCATCTTAGACTTCCTCGTTTCCACGGGGGCAACAGCTGCTGGCTGTGACTGCTCTTGTGGTTCATCTGGAACCTGGACGGTTGTAACATCTGTGGGTTCCACTGCTGCACCATCAGACTCTCCCTCTTTGGGGCAGGGGGAGGGTTTCCCAGCAGCTGAGGAAATGCACTCCTTTAGCATCTGGCCCATCTCATGCATCTCCTTCACCAGCACCCCCACCCACTCTAGGTGGTTCATTTCTGAGGTGGGCTGTGGAGCAGGGGCAGGCTCTGGAGCAGCACCCCCTGTCTCTGGGGCAGGGGCAGGCTCTGGAGCAGCACCCCCTGTCTCTGGGGCAGGGGCAGGCTCTGGAGCAGCACTCCCTGTCTCTGGGGCAGGGGCAGACTCTGGGGCAGCACCTCCGGTCTCTTTCCCTTTGTCTCTGAAGGCTAAGTAGAACAGGCCTATCAGCAACACCAGCCACTGTATGATGTCGTTAGCATCCAGAGAAGATTTTAACCCTTTGAAAACTGGCAGGGTAGGCCCAAGGAACTGGGTGAAAGGTTGGGAGAAAATTTCCCCAGCTGTCTTTTAATCCCAGTAGGTACCATTATTAAAGTAACCTGAAAACCATCCAGTTAGTGTGTGACAGCTCTGAATCCATGAGCCCGCCGTCCAGAGGACGTTAAACATCCATGAATTCCTCACCTTATCAACCCACAAAACAAGCTGGATAATAGCCACAGTAGCCTTAGTTATAGGACCCATATTTAGGTAAGGTGCAGCAAATGGGAGAAATATAGCTGTGACCACATGGCCCACGAACCTGGGTAAGCTAAACAACATGGTTCTACCTAACAAGGTTTCTAAATCCAGCACACAAAAGTTAGGTTATTTAAGAACTGTTATTTGTTTTTTTTTTTTTTGCCCTTTATCTCTCAGTGCCCCACGTTGGGCGGCCAAAATCTGTCTTGGTTCTAGAAGACAGGTGTCTGCTAGGGAGAGCAGGAGCCTCCCTTGAGATGAAAGAATCTAGACCCCCTCCCTCCGAATTATTATAATTTTGAAATCAAGGGGGCTTTCAGGCAGAGATCTGGGGATAGGAATAACAGTTCTTTACTAGTATAACCAGGTAAACAAACAAACAATAACTACAGCAATAACAAGAACACAAAACCAGGGACCCCGGGACAGCTTTCTCGGCTGAGACGGGATGGAGGAGAGGCTTGGTTTTCACAAACCCCTCGGGCCGTCAGTCCCGGTGCTCCTGCAGGGCTCCGAGGAACAGTCAGCTGGAACAGCAGGGATGAGCAGATATCCTGGGCTGGTGGATGAGGTGTATCAGCAGCTCCACGGCGGTGGCTGGCAGGACAGGGGGTGCGAGGCCACCAACAAAGAGGGGAGAAGGAGAAGCAGCAGCTCCGCGACCCAGCACACGAACGTCCTTCCCCGAAGCCGAGGAAAAGCCAGCTCAAAACTGTCCCCACCCTCCTTTTTCTGCCCTCTTCCCCCCCCCACCCAGGGCCCGGCCATTCTTTGTCCTTTGTGAGCACCCCTAAGTACCGGTAGTTAGGTTGTCCCAGCACATAATGGGTAAAAATTCCCACCTAACCCTCAACATTTGGCTATTTAGATGTGATGCAAATCTGCGTGTGTGTAAGGTGCAGGTACAAGCTCCTGATAAAGTTGTTCTCCAGGTTCAGTTTCTCCCTGCCAGACACATTGGAAATGTTTTCCTCTGGCATTCGCACCAAGAGTCGCAGATTGCTTAACTTAGGAGCTCTGAGAATGGAACGGCAAGTGGTGTTCCGCTTGCGTCATAAACAGTGCTCCAGAGCGCAGGGCAATGGGCACAATGAAACGTGTGTGCGGGATAGTGCCCATTCACGCCTAGTGCTGGCAATGCACGAGCACTGCCAAAAGGCAAAGGGAGGCGCTTAGCATCCGGCTTGTGCGCAAAGCTTTCAGACTGCCAGAGGACCGCAGCTGTGGTAAGGCCGCTTGCTCATTTGACGTTAGATGTCGCTTGGCAAAACTTCACCCGCATCTGGTTTATGATGCTACCTGTTGTTAGGTGACAACAAGGGCACATTTAGCAAATGCTTTTTCCGGCCTCATTTTGCTAGGCCACTCTCTTTGGCACGTTAATGCTTGCCAAAGTCCAATCTGAGTGCTGCTGCTTCCATCGGACAAGGAGCACAGCTTTCTGACAGCAGCTTTCAACTTGCCTAAGAGAGAGCTTGTCTATTTAGATGTGCTGCAAATCTGCGTGTGTAAGGTGCAGGTGCAAGCTCCTGACAAATGTGTTCACCCGGTACAGTTTCTCCCTGCCAGACACATGGAAATGTTTTCCTCTGGCATTCGCACCACGAGTTGCAGACTGCTTAACTCAGGAGCTCAGAGAATGGAACGGCAAGAGGTGTTCCGCTTGCGTCATAAACAGTGTTCTAGAGCGCATGGCAACGGGCACAATGAAACCTGTGTGCGGGATAGCAACCATTCACGCCCAGGGCTGGCAATGCACAAGCACTGCCAAAAGGCAAAGGAAGGCGCTTAGCATGCGGCTTGTGCACAAAGATTTCAGACTGCCAGAGGACCGTAGCTGTGGTAAGCCCGATTGCTCAATTGACGTTAGGTGTCACATGCAAGATTTAAGCCGCATCTGGTTTATGCTGCTACCTGTTGTTAGACGACAACGGCACATGTATAAAATGCTTTTTCCTGCCTCATTTTGCTAGGCCACTCTCTTCTTTGGCACTTTAATGCTTGCCAAACTCCTATCTGCGTGCTGCTACTTCCATCTGACAAGGAGCACAGCCTTCAGACAGCAGCTTTCTACCTGCCTAAGAAAGAGCTTGGCTATTTAGATGTGATGCAAATCTGCGTGTGTGTAAGGTGCAGGTGCAAGCTCCTGACAAAGTTGTTCTCCAGGTTCAGTTTCTCCCTGCCAGACACATTGGAAATCTTTTCCTCTGGCACTCGCACCAAGAGTCCTAGATTGCTTAACTCAGGAGTTCGGAGAATGGAACGGCAAGAGGTGTTCCGCTTACGTCATAAACAGTGCTCCAGAGCGCTTGGCAACGGGCACAACGAAGCGTGACTGCGGGATAGCCACCATTCACGCCCAGGGCTGGCAATGCACAAGCACTGCCAAAAGGCAAAGGAAGGCGCTTAGCATGCAGCTTGTGCACAAAGCTTTCAGACTGCCAGAGGACCGCAGCTGTGGTAAGCCCGCTTGCTCAATTGACGTTAGCTGACACTTGCAAGATCTTAAGCCGCATCTGGTTTATTCTGCTACCTGTTGTTAGGCGACAAAAAGGGCACATGTAGCAAATGCTTTTTTCTGGCCCATTTTGCTAGGCCACGCTCTTCTGCGGCTCTTAATGCTTGCCAAACTCGAAGGTGCCTGCTGCTGCTTCCATCTGACAAGGAGCACAGCCTTCTGACAGCAGCTTTCAGGTTGCGCCAAATAGAGCTTGTCCATTTAGATGTGATGCAAATCCATATGTGTGTAAGGTGCAGGTGCAAGCTCCTGGCAAATGTGTTCTCCTGGTACAGTTTCTCCCTGCCAGACACATGGAAATGCTTTCCTCTGGCATTCGCACCACGAGTTGCAGACTGCTTAACTCAGGAGCTCTGAGAATGGAACGGCAAGAGGTGTTCCGCTTGCGTCATAAACAGTGCTCCAGAGCACATGGCAACGGGCACAATGAAACGTGTGTGCGGGATAGTGACCATTCATGCCTAGTGCTGGCAATGGACGAGCGCTGCCAAAAGGCAAAGGGAGGCGCTTAGCATGCGGCTTGTGCACAAAGATTTCATACTGCCAGAGGACCGTAGCTGTGGTAAGCCCGCTTGCTCAATTGAGGTTAGATGTCACTTGCAAGATCTTAAGCCGCATCTGGTTTATGCTGCTACCTGTTGTTAGACGACAACAAGGGCATATGTAGCAAATGCTTTTTCCTGGCTCATTTTGCTAGGCCACGCTCTTCTGCGGCTCTTTAGTGCTTGCCAAACTCCAATGTGCATGCTGCTGCTTCCATCTGACAAGGAGCACAGCTTTCTAACAGCAGCCTTCAGCTTGCCTAAGAAAGAGCTTGGCCATTGAAATGTGCTGCAAATCTCTGTGTGCAGAAGGTGCAGGTGCAAGCTCCTGAGAAATGGGTTCTCCAGGTTCAGTTTCTCCCTGCCAGACACATTGGAAATGTTTTTTCTGGCACTCGCACCAAGAGTCCTAGATTGCTTAACTCAGGAGTTCGGAGAATGGAACGGCAAGAGGTGTTCCGCTTACGTCATAAACAGTGCTCCAGAGCGCTTGGCAACGGGCACAACGAAGCGTGACTGCGGGATAGCCACCATTCACGCCCAGGGCTGGCAATGCACAAGCACTGCCAAAAGGCAAAGGAAGGCGCTTAGCATGCAGCTTGTGCACAAAGCTTTCAGACTGCCAGAGGACCGCAGCTGTGGTAAGCCCTCTTGCTCAATTGACCTTAGCTGACACTTGCAAGATCTTAAGCCGCATCTGGTTTATTCTGCTACCTGTTGTTAGGCGACAAAAAGGGCACATGTAGCAAATGCTTTTTTCTGGCCCATTTTGCTAGGCCACGCTCTTCTGCGGCTCTCAATGCTTGCCAAACTCGAAGGTGCCTGCTGCTGCTTCCATCTGACAAGGAGCACAGCCTTCTGACAGCAGCTTTCAGGTTGCGCCAAATAGAGCTTGTCCATTTAGATGTGATGCAAATCCATATGTGTGTAAGGTGCAGGTGCAAGCTCCTGACAAATGTGTTCTCCTGGTACAGTTTCTCCCTGCCAGACACATGGAAATGTTTTCCTCTGGCATTCGCACCACGAGTTGCAGACTGCTTAACTCAGGAGCTCTGAGAATGGAACGGCAAGAGGTGTTCCGCTTGCGTCATAAACAGTGCTCCAGAGCACATGGCAACGGGCACAATGAAACGTGTGTGCGGGATAGTGACCATTCATGCCTAGTGCTGGCAATGGACGAGCACTGCCAAAAGGCAAAGGGAGGCGCTTAGCATGCGGCTTGTGCACAAAGATTTCAGACTGCCAGAGGACCGTAGCTGTGGTAAGCCCGTTTGCTCAATTGACCTTAGCTGTCACTTGCAAGATCTTAAGCCGCATCTGGTTTATGCTGCTACCTGTTGTTAGGCGACAACAAGGGCACATGTAGCAAATGCTTTTTCCTTGCCCATTTTGCTAGGCCACGCTCTTCTGCCGCTCTTTAGTGCTTGCCAAACTCCAATGTGCGTGCTGCTGCTTCCATCTGACAAGGAGCACAGCTTTCTAACAGCAGCCTTCAGCTTGCCTAAGAAAGAGTTTGGCCATTGAAATGTGCTGCAAATCTGTGCGTGCGGAAGGTGCAGGTGCAAGCTCCTGACAAAGGTGTTCTCCCGGTACAGTTTCCCCCTGCCAGACACATTGGAATTGTTTTTGTCTGGCATTCGCACCAAGAGTTGCAGATTGCTTAACTCAGGAGCTCTGAGAATGGAACGGCAAGAGGCGTTCCGCTTGCGTCATAAACAGTGCTCCAGAGCGCTTGGCAACGGGCCCAATGAAACCTGTGTGCGGGATAGCAACCATTCACGCCCAGGGCTGGCAATGCACGAGCACTACCAAAAGGCAAAGGAAGGCGCTTAGCATGCGGCTTGTGCACAAAGATTTCATACTGCCAGAGGACCGTAGCTGTGGTAAGCCCGCTTGCTCAACTGACGTTAGATGTCGCTTGGCAAAACTTCACCAGCATCTGGTTTATGCTGCTACCTGTTGTTAGGCGACAACAAGGGCATATGTAGCAAATGCTTTTTCCTTGCCCATTTTGCTAGGCCACGCTCTTCTGTGGCTCTTTAGTGCTTGCCAAACTCCAATGTGCATGCTGCTGCTTCCATCTGACAAGGAGCACAGCTTTCTAACAGCAGCCTTCAGCTTGCCTAAGAAAGAGCTTGGCCATTGAAATGTGCTGCAAATCTCTGTGTGCAGAAGGTGCAGGTGCAAGCTCCTGAGAAATGGGTTCTCCAGGTTCAGTTTCTCCCTGCCAGACACATTGGAAATGTTTTTTCTGGCACTCGCACCAAGAGTCCTAGATTGCTTAACTCAGGAGTTCGGAGAATGGAACGGCAAGAAGTGTTCCGCTTACGTCATAAACAGTGCTCCAGAGCGCTTGGCATCAGGCACAACGAAGCGTGTCTGCGGGATAGCCACCATTCATGCCCAGGGCTGGCAATGCACAAGCACTGCCAAAAGGCAAAGGAAGGCGCTTAGCATGCGGCTTGTGCACAAAGCTTTCAGACTGCCAGAGGACAGTAGCTGTGGTAAGCCCGCTTGCTCAATTGACGTTAGCTGTCACTTGCAAGATCTTAAGCCGCATCTGGTTTATGCTGCTACCTGTTGTTAGGCGACAACAAGGGCACATGAAGCAAACGCTTTTTCCTGGCCCATTTTGCGAGGCCACGCTCTTCTGCGGCTCTTTAATGCTTTCCAAACTCGAAGGTGCCTGCTGCTGCTTCCATCTGACAAGGAGCACAGCCTTCTGTCAGCAGCTTTCAGGTTGCATCAAATAGAGCTTGTCCTTTTAGATGTGATGCAAATCCATATGTGTGTAAGGTGCAGGTGCAAGCTCCTGACAAATGTGTTCTCCCGGTACAGTTTCTCCCTGCCAGACACATGGAAATGTTTTCCTCTGGCATTCGCACCAAGAGTCGCTGATTGCTTAACTCAGGAATTCTGAGACTGAAACCGCAAGAAGTGTTCCGCTTGCATCATAAACAGTGCTCTAGAGCGCTTGGCATTGGGCACAACGAAGCGTGTGTGCGGGATAGCCACCATTCACGCCCAGGGCTGGCAATGCACAAGCACTGCCAAAAGGCAAAGGAAGGCGCTTAGCATGCAGCTTGTGCACAAAGCTTTCAGACAGCCAGAGGACCATAGCTGTGGTAAGCCTGCTTGCTCAATTGACCTTAGCTGTCATCTGGAAGAACTTGAGCGCCATCTGGTGTATGCTGCTACCTGTTGTTAGGCGACAACAAGGGCACATGTATCAAACACTTTTTCCTGGCCCATTTTGCAAGGCCACGCTCTTCTGCGGCTCTTTAATGCTTTCCAAACTCGAAGGTACCTGCTGCTGCTTCCATCTGACAAGGAGCACAGCCTTCTGTCAGCAGCTTTCAGGTTGCATACAAAAGAGCTTGTCCATTTAGATGTGATGCAAATCCATATGTGTGTAAGGTGCAGGTGCAAGCTCCTGACAAATGTGTTCTCCCGGTACAGTTTCTCCCTGCCAGACACATGGAAATGTTTTCCTCTGGCATTCGCACCGAGAGTCGCAGATTGCTTAACTCAGGAGTTCTGAGACTGGAACCGCAAGAAGTGTTCCGCTTGCGTCATAAACAGTGCTCCAGAGTGCTTGGCAATGGGCACAAGGAAGCCTTTTTGCGGGACAGTGACCATACTTTCCCAGGGCTGGCAATGCACAAGCACTGCCAAAAGGCAAAGGAAGGCGCTTAGCATGCGGCTTGTGCACAAAGCTTTCAGACTGCCAGAGGACAGTAGCTGTGGTAAGCCCGCTTGCTCAATTGACGTTAGCTGTCACTTGCAAGATCTTAAGCCGCATCTGGTTTATGCTGCTACCTGTTGTTAGGCGACAACAAGGGCACATGTAGCAAACGCTTTTTCCTGGCCCATTTTGCGAGGCCACGCTCTTCTGCGGCTCTTTAGTGCTTTCCAAACTCGAAGGTGCCTGCTGCTGCTTCCATCTGACAAGGAGCACAGCCTTCTGCCAGCAGCTTTCAGGTTGCGTCAAATAGAGCTTGTCCTTTTAGATGTGATGCAAATCCATATGTGTGTAAGGTGCAGGTGCAAGCTCCTGACAAATGTGTTCTCCCGGTACAGTTTCTCCCTGCCAGACACATGGAAATGTTTTCCTCTGGCATTTGCACTGAGAGTCGCAGATTGCTTAACTCAGGAATTCTGAGACTGAAACCGCAAGAAGTGTTCCGCTTGCGTCATAAACAGTGCTCCAGAGCGCTTGGCATTGGGCACAACGAAGCGTGTGTGCGGGATAGTGACCATACTTTCCCAGGGCTGGTAATGCACAAGCACTGCCAAAAGGCAAAGGAAGGCGCTTGGCATGCAGCTTGTGCACAAAGCTTTCAGACTGCCAGAGGACCGTAGCTGTGGTAAGCCCGTTTGCTCAATTGACCTTAGCTGTCACTTGCAAGATCTTAAGCCGCATCTGGTTTATGCTGCTACCTGTTGTTAGGCGACAACAAGGGCACATGTAGCAAATGCTTGTTCCTGGCCCATTTTGCTAGGCCACGCTCTTCTGCGGCTCTTTAGTGCTTGCCAAACTCCAATGTGCGTGCTGCTGCTTCCATCTGACAAGGAGCACAGCTTTCTAACAGCAGCCTTCAGCTTGCCTAAGAAAGAGCTTGGCCATTGAAATGTGCTGCAAATCTGTGCGTGCGGAAGGTGCAGGTGCAAGCTCCTGACAAAGGTGTTCTCCCGGTACAGTTTCCCCCTGCCAGACACATTGGAATTGTTTTTTCTGGCATTCATACCAAGAGTTGCAGATTGCTTTACTCAGGAGCTCTGAGAATGGAACGGCAAGAGGCGTTCCGCTTGCGTCATAAACAGTGCTCCAGAGCGCTTGGCAACGGGCACAACGAAGCGTGTGTGCGGGACAGTGACCATACTTTCCCAGGGCTGGCAATGCACAAGCACTGCCAAAAGGCAAAGGAAGGCGCTTAGCATGCAGCTTGTACTCAAAGCTTTCAGACTGCCACAGGACCGTAGCTGTGGTAAGTACGCTTGCTCAATTGACCTTAGCTGTCGTCTGGAAGAACTTGAGCGCCATCTGGTGTATACTGCTACCTGTTGTTAGGCGACAACAAGGGCACATGTATCAAACGCTTTTTCCTGCCTCATTTTGCTAGGCCACGCTCTTCTGCGGCTCTTTAGTGCTTGCCAAACTCGAAGGTGCCTGCTGCTGCTTCCATCTGACAAGGAGCACAGCTTTCTGACAGCAGCTTTCAGGTTGCGTACAATAGAGATTGTCCATTTAGATGTGATGCAAATCCATATGTGTGAAAGGTGCAGGTGCAAGCTCCTGACAAATGGGTTCTCCCGGTACAGTTTCTCCCTGCCAGACACATGGAAATGTTTTCCTCTGGCATTCGCACCGAGACTCGCAGATTGCTTAACTCAGGAGCTCTGAGAATGGAATGGGAAGAGGTGTTACGCTTACGTCATAAACAGTGTTCTAGAGCGCATGGCAACGGGCACAATGAAACGTGTGTGCGGGATAGCAACCATTCACGCCCAGGGCTGGCAATGCACAAGTACTGCCAAAAGGCAAAGGAAGGCACTTAGCATGCGGCTTGTGCACAAAGCTTTCAGACTGCCAGAGGACAGTAGCTGTGGTAAGCCCGCTTGCTCAATTGAGGTTAGATGTCACTTGCAAGATCTTAAGCCGCATCTGGTTTATGCTGCTACCTGTTGTTAGGCAACAACAAGGGCATATGTAGCCAATGCTTTTTCCTGGCCCATTTTGCTAGGCCACGCTCTTCTGCAGCTCTTTAGTGCTTGCCAAACTCCAATGTGCATGGTGCTGCTTCCATCTGACAAGGAGCACAGCTTTCTAACAGCAGCCTTCAGCTTGCCTAAGAAAGAGCTTGGCCATTGAAATGTGCTGCAAATCTCTGTGTGCAGAAGGTGCAGGTGCAAGCTCCTGAGAAATGGGTTCTCCAGGTTCAGTTTCTCCCTGCCAGACACATTGGAAATGTTTTTTCTGGCACTCGCACCAAGAGTCCTAGATTGCTTAACTCAGGAGTTCGGAGAATGGAACGGCAAGAGGTGTTCCGCTTACGTCATAAACAGTGCTCCAGAGCGCTTGGCATCAGGCACAACGGAGCGTGTCTGCGGGATAGCCACCATTTATGCCCAGGGCTGGCAATGCACAAGCACTGCCAAAAGGCAAAGGAAGGCGCTTAGCATGCGGCTTGTGCACAAAGCTTTCAGGCTGCCAGAGGACAGTAGCTGTAGTAAGCCCGCTTGCTCAATTGACGTTATCTGTCACTTGCAAGATCTTAAGCCGCATCTGGTTTATGCTGCTACCTGTTGTTAGGCGACAACAAGGGCACATGTATCAAATGCTTTTTCCTGCCTCATTTTGCTAGGCCACTCTCTTCTGTGGCACTATAGAGCTTGCCAAACTCCTATCTGCGTGCTGCTACTTCCATCGGACAAGGAGCACAGCCTTCAGACAGCAGCTTTCTACTTGCCTAAGAAAGAGCTTGGCTATTTAGATGTGCTGCAAATCTGCGTGTGTGTAAGGTGCAGGTGCAAGCTCCTGACAAAGTTGTTCTCCAGGTTCAGTTTCTCCCTGCCAGACACATTGGAAATGTTTTCCTCTGGCATTTGCACCAAGAGTCGCAGATTGCTTAACTGAGGAGCTCTGAGAATGGAACGGCAAGAGGTGTTCCGCTTTCGTCATAAACAGTGCTCCAGAGCGCAGGGCAACGGGCACAATGAAACGTGTGTGCGGGATAGTGACCATTCATACCTAGTGCTGGCAATGCACGAGCACTACCAAAAGGCAAAGGAAGGCGCTTAGCATGCGGCTTGTGCTCAAAGATTTCATACTGCCAGAGGACCGTAGCTGTGGTAAGCCCGCTTGCTCAATTGAGGTTAGATGTCACTTGCAAGATCTTAAGCTGCATCTGGTTTATGCTGCTACCTGTTGTTAGACGACAACAAGGGCATATGTAGCAAATGCTTTTTCCTTGCCCATTTTGCTAGGCCATGCTCTTCTGCGGCTCTTTAGTGCTTGCCAAACTCCAATATGCATGCTGCTGCTTCCATCTGAAAAGGAGCACAGCTTTCTAACAGCAGCCTTCAGCTTGCCTAAGAAAGAGCTTGGCCATTGAAATGTGCTGCAAATCTCTGTGTGCAGAAGGTGCAGGTGCAAGCTCCTGAGAAATGGGTTCTCCAGGTTCAGTTTCTCCCTGCCAGACACATTGGAAATGTTTTTTCTGGCACTCGCACCAAGAGTCCTAGATTGCTTAACTCAGGAGTTCGGAGAATGGAACGGCAAGAGGTGTTCCGCTTGCGTCATAAACAGTGTTCTAGAGCGCATGGCAACGGGCACAATGAAACGTGTGTGCGGGATAGTGCCCATTCACGCCTAGTGCTGGCAATGCACAAGCACTGCCAAAAGGCAAAGGAAGGCGCTTAGCATGCAGCTTGTGCTCAAAGATTTCATACTGCCAGAGGACCGTAGCTGTGGTAACCCCGCTTGCTCAATTGAGGGTAGATGTCACTTGCAAGATCTTAAGCCGCATCTGGTTTATGCTGCTACCTGTTGTTAGACGACAACAAGGGCACATGTAGCAAATGCTTTTTCCTGCCTCATTTTGCTAGGCCACTCCCTTCTTTGGCACTTTAATGCTTGCCAAACTCGAAGGTGCCTGCTGCTGCTTCCATCTGACAAGGAGCACAGCCTTCTGACAGCAGCTTTCAGGTTGCATACAATAGAGCTTGTCCATTTAGATGTGATGAAAATCCATATCTGTGTAAGGTGCAGGTGCAAGCTCCTGACAAATGTGTTCTCCGGGTACAGATTCTCCCTGCCAGACACATGGAAATGTTTTCCTCTGGCATTCGCACCAAGAGTCGCAGATTGCTTAACTCAGGAGTTCTGAGAATGGAACGGCAAGAAGTGTTCCGCTTGCGTCATAAACAGTGCTCCAGAGCGCTTGGCAAGGGGCACAACGAAGCGTTTGTGCAGGATAGCCACCATTCACGCCCAGGGCTGGCAATGCACGAGCATTGCCAAAAGGCAAAGGAAGGCGCTTAGCATGCGGCTTGTGCACAAATCTTTCAGACTGCCAGAGGACCGTAGCTGTGGTAAGCCCGCTTGCTCAATTGACCTTAGCTGTCGTCTGGAAGAACTTGAGCGCCATCTGCTGTATGCTGCTACCTGTTGTTAGGCGACAACAAGGGCACATGTATCAAACACTTTTTCCTTGCCCATTTTGCTAGGCCACGCTCTTCTGCGGCTCTTTAGTGCTTGCCAAACTCCTATGTGCGTGCTGCTGTTTCCATCTGACAAGGAGCACAGCCTTCAGACAGCAGCTTTCAACTTGCCTAAGAAAAAGCTTGGCCATTTAGATGTGCTGCAAATCCATATGTGTGTAAGGTGCAGGTGCAAGCTCCTGACAAAGTTGTTCTCCAGGTTCAGTTTCTCCCTGCCAGACACATTGAAAATGTTTTACTCTGGCATTCGCACCAGGAGTCGCAGATTGCTTAACTGAGGAGCTCTGAAAATGGAACGGCAAGAGGTGTTCCGCTTGCGTCATAAACAGTGCTCTAGAGCGCATGGCAACGTGCAGAATGAAACGTGTGTGCGGGATAGTGCCCATTCACGCCTATTGCTGGCAATGCACGAGCACTACCAAAAGGCAAAGGAAGGCGCTTATCATCCGGCTTGTGCGCAAAGCTTTCAGACTGCCAGAGGACCGCAGCTGTGGTAATGCCGCTTGCTCATTTGACGTTAGATGTCGCCTGGCAGAACTTCACCGGCATCAGGTTTATGATGCTACCTGTTGTTAGGCGACAACAAGGGCACATGTAGCAAATGCTTTTCCCTGCCATATTTTGCTAGACCACTCTCTTCTTTGGCACTTTAGTGCTTGCCAAACTCCAATCTGCGTGCTGCTGCTTCCATCGGACAAGGAGCACAGCTTTCTGACAGCAGCTTTCAACTTGCCTAAGAAAGAGCTTGTCTATTTAGATGTGCTGCAAATCCATATGTGTGTAAGGTGCAGGTGCAAGCTCCTGACAAAGTTGTTCTCCAGGTTCAGTTTCTCCCTGCCAGACACATTGGAAATGTTTTCCTCTGGCATTCGCACCAAGAGTCGCAGATTGCTTAACTCAGGAGCTCTGAGAATGGAACGGTAAGAGGTGTTCCGCTTTCGTCATAAACAATGTTCTAGAGCGCATGGCAACGGGCACAATGAAACGTGTGTGCGGGATAGTGACCATTCATGTCTAGTGCTGGCAATGCACGAGCACTGCCAAAAGGCAAAGGAAGGCGCTTAGCATGCGGCTTGTGCTCAAAGATTTCATACTGCCAGAGGACCGTAGCTGTGGTAAGCCCGCTTGCTCAATTGAGGTTAGATGTCACTTGCAAGATCTTAAGCCGCATCTGGTTTATGCTGCTACCTGTTGTTAGACGACAACAAGGGCACATGTAGCAAATGCTTTTTCCTGGCTCATTTTGCAAGGCCACGCTCTTCTTTGGCTCTTTAATGCTCGCCAAGCTCGAAGGTGCCTGCTGCTGCTTCCATCTGACAAGGAGCACAGCCTTCTGACAGCAGCTTTCAGGTTGCGTACAATAGAGATTGTCCATTTAGATGTCATGCAAATCCATATGTGTGTAAGGTGCAGGTGCAAGCTCCTGACAAATGGGTTCTCCCGGTACAGTTCCTCCCTGCCAGACACATGGAAATGTTTTCCTCTGGCATTCGCACCAAGAGTCGCAGATTGCTTGACTGAGGAGCTCTGAGAATGGAACGGCAAGAGGTGTTCCGCTTGCGTCATAAACAGTGCTCTAGAGCGCATGGCAACCTGCACAATGAAACGTGTGTGCGGGATAGTGACCATTCACGCCTAGTGCTGGCAATGCAGGAGCACTGCCAAAAGGCAAAGGAAGTCGCTTAGCATCCGGCTAAAAGCAAAGCTTTCAGACTGCCAGAGGACCGCAGCTGTGGTAATGCCGCTTGCTCATTTGACGTTAGATGTCGCCTGGCAGAACTTCACCCGCATCTGGTTTATGCTGCTACGTGTTGTTAGGTGACAACAAGGGCACATTAAGCAAATGCTTTTTCCTGCCTCATTTTGCTAGGCCACTCTTTTCTTTGGCACTTTAGTGCTTGCCAAACTCCAATCTGCGTGCTGCTGCTTCCATCGGACAAGGAGCACAGCTTTCTGACAGCAGCTTTCAACTTGCCTAAGAGAGAGCTTGTCTATTTAGATGTGCTGCAAATCTGTGTGTGTGTAAGGTGCAGGTGCAAGCTCCTGACAAATGTGTTCTCCCGGTACAGTTTCTCCCTGCCAGACACATGGAAATGTTTTCCTCTGGCATTCGCACCACGAGTTGCAGACTGCTTAACTCAGGAGCTCTGAGAATGGAACGGCAAGAGGTGTTCCGCTTTCGTCATAAACAGTGCTCTAGAGCGCATGGCAACGGGCACAATGAAACTTGTGTGCGGGATAGCAACCATTCACGCCCAGGGCTGGCAATGCACAAGCACTACCAAAAGGCAAAGGAAGGCGCTTAGCATGCGGCTTGTGCACAAAGCTTTCAGACTGCCACAGGACCGTAGCTGTGGTAAGCCCGCTTGCTCAATTGACGTTGGCTGTCACTTGCAAGATCTTAAGTAGCATCTGGTTTATGCTGATACCTGTTGTTAGACGACAACAAGGGCACATGTAGCAAATGCTTTTTCCTGGCTCATTTTGCAAGGCCACGCTCTTCTGCGGCTCTTTAGTGCTTGCCAAACTCGAAGGTGCCTGCTGCTGCTTCCATCTGACAAGGAGCACAGCCTTCTGACAGCAGCTTTCAGGTTGCGTACAATAGACATTGTCCATTTAGATGTGCTGCAAATCTGCGTGTGTGTAAGGTGCAGGTACAAGCTCCTGACAAAGTTGTTCTCCAGGTTCAGTTTCTCCCTGCCAGACACATGGAAATGTTTTCCTCTGGCATTCGCACCAGGAGTTGCAGACTGCTTAACTGAGGAGCTCTGAGAATGGAACGGGAAGAGGTGTTCCGCTTTCGTCATAAACAGTGCTCTAGAGCGCATGGCAACGGGCACAATGAAACGTGTGTGCGGGATAGTGCCCATTCATGCCTAGTGCTGGCAATGCACGAGCACTACCAAAAGGCAAAGGAAGGCGCTTAGCATGCGGCTTGTGCTCAAAGATTTCATACTGCCAGAGGACCGTAGCTGTGGTAAGCCCGCTTGCTCAATTGAGGTTAGATGTCACTTGCAAGATCTTAAGCCGCATCTGGTTTATGCTGCTACCTGTTGTTAGACGACAACAAGGGCATATGTAGCAAATGCTTTTTCCTTGCCCATTTTGCTAGGCCATGCTCTTCTGCGGCTCTTTAGTGCTTGCCAAACTCCAATATGCATGCTGCTGCTTCCATCTGACAAGGAGCACAGCTTTCTAACAGCAGCCTTCAGCTTGCCTAAGAAAGAGCTTGGCCATTGAAATGTGCTGCAAATCTCTGTGTGCAGAAGGTGCAGGTGCAAGCTCCTGAGAAATGGGTTCTCCAGGTTCAGTTTCTCCCTGCCAGACACATTGGAAATGTTTTTTCTGGCACTCGCACCAAGAGTCCTAAATTGCTTAACTCAGGAGTTCGGAGAATGGAACGGCAAGAGGTGTTCCACTTACGTCATAAACAGTGCTCCAGAGCGCTTGGCATCAGGCACAACGAAGCGTGTCTGCGGGATAGCCACCATTTATGCCCAGGGCTGGCAATGCACAAGCACTGCCAAAAGG
Organism: Poecile montanus; assembly: GCA_038429875.1. NCBI lineage: Eukaryota > Metazoa > Chordata > Aves > Passeriformes > Paridae > Poecile > Poecile montanus. The sequence goes on from JBBLMP010000075.1 coordinate 24,109, forward strand.
CAAAAGAAGGCGCTTAACATGCGGCTTGTGCACAAAGCTTTCAGACTGCCAGAGGACCGTAGCTGTGGTAAGCCCGCTTGCTCAATTGACCTTAGCTGTCACTTGCAAGATCTTAAGCCGCATCTGGTTTATGCTGCTACCTGTTGTTAGGTGACAACAAGGGCACATGTAGCAAATGCTTTTTCCTGGCTCATTTTGCAAGGCCACGCTCTTCTGCGGCTCTTAATGCTTGCCAAACTCGAAGGTGCCTGCTGCTGCTTCCATCAGACAAGGAGCACAGCCTTCTGACAGCAGCTTTCAGGTTGCGTACAATAGAGATTGTCCATTTAGATGTCATGCAAATCCATATGTGTGTATGGTGCAGGTGCAAGCTCCTGACAAATGGGTTCTCCCGGTACAGTTTCTCCCTGCCAGACACACTGGAAATGTTTTCCTCTGGCATTCGCACCACGAGTTGCAGACTGCTTAACTCAGGAGTTCGGAGAATGGAACGGCAAGAGGTGTTCCGCTTGCGTCATAAACAGTGTTCTAGAGCGCATGGCAACGGGCACAATGAAACGTGTGTGCGGGATAGTGACCATTCACGCCTAGTGCTGGCAATGCACAAGCACTGCCAAAAGGCAAAGGAAGGCGCTTAGCATGCGGCTTGTGCTCAAAGATTTCATACTGCCAGAGGACCGTAGCTGTGGTAACCCCGCTTGCTCAATTGAGGGTAGATGTCACTTGCAAGATCTTAAGCCGCATCTGGTTTATGCTGCTACCTGTTGTTAGACGACAACAAGGGCACATGTAGCAAATGCTTTTTCCTGCCTCATTTTGCTAGGCCACTCTCTTCTTTGGCACTTTAATGCTTGCCAAACTCGAAGGTGCCTGCTGCTGCTTCCATCTGACAAGGAGCACAGCCTTCTGACAGCAGCTTTCAGGTTGCATACAATAGAGCTTGTCCATTTAGATGTGATGAAAATCCATATCTGTGTAAGGTGCAGGTGCAAGCTCCTGACAAATGTGTTCTCCCGGTACAGATTCTCCCTGCCAGACACATGAAAATGTTTTCCTCTGGCATTCGCACCAAGAGTCGCAGATTGCTTAACTCAGGAGTTCTGAGAATGGAACGGCAAGAGGTGTTCCGCTTGCATCATAAACAGTGCTCCAGAGCGCAGGGCAACGGGCACAACGAAGCGTTTGTGCAGGATAGCCACCATTCACGCCCAGGGCTGGCAATGCACGAGCATTGCCAAAAGGCAAAGGAAGGCGCTTAGCATGCGGCTTGTGCACAAAGCTTTCAGACTGCCACAGGACCGTAGCTGTGGTAAGCCCGCTTGTTCAATTGACCTTAGCTGTCGTCTGGAAGAACTTGAGCGCCATCTGCTGTATGCTGCTACCTGTTGTTAGGCGACAACAAGGGCACATGTATCAAACACTTTTTCCTTGCCCATTCTGCTGGGCCACGCACTTCTGCGGCTCTTTAGTGCTTGCCAAACTCCTGTGTTCGTGCTGCTGCTTCCATCTGACAAGGAGCACAGCCTTCAGATAGCAGCTTTCAACTTGCCTAAGAAAAAGCTTGGCCATTTAGATGTGCTGCAAACCTGCATGTGTGTAAGGTGCAGGTGCAAGCTCCTGACAAAGTTGTTCTCCAGGTTCAGTTTCTCCCTGCCAGACACATTGAAAATGTTTTCCTCTGGCATTCGCACCAAGAGTCGCAGATTGCCTAACTCAGGAGCTCTGAGAATGGAACGGCAAGAGGTGTTCCGCTTTCGTCATAAACAGTGCTCTAGAGCGCATGGCAACCGGCACAATGAAACGTTTGTGCGGGATAGCCACCATTCACGCCTAGTGCTGGCAATGCATGAGCACTGCCAAAAGGCAAAGGAAGGCGCTTAGCATGCGGCTTGTGCTCAATGATTTCATACTGCCAGAGGACCGTAGCTGTGGTAAGCCCGCTTGCTCAATTGAGGTTAGATGTCACTTGCAAGATCTTAAGCCGCATCTGGTTTATGCTGCTACCTGTTGTTAGACGACAACAAGGGCACATGTGGCAAATGCTTTTTCCTGGCTCATTTTGCTAGGCCACTCTCTTCTTTGGCACTTTAGTGCTTGCCAAACTCGAAGGTGCCTGCTGCTGCTTCCATCTGACAAGGAGCACAGCCTTCTGACAGCAGCTTTCAGGTTGCGTACAATAGAGCTTGTCCATTTAGATGTGATGCAAATCCATATCTGTGTAAGGTGCAGGTGTAAGTTCCTGACAAATGTGTTCTCCCGGTACAGATTCTCCCTGCCAGACACATGGAAATGTTTTCCTCTGGCATTCGCACCAAGAGTCGCAGATTGCTTAACTCAGGAGCTCTGAGAATGGAACGGCAAGAGGTGTTCCGCTTGCGTCATAAACAGTGTTCTAGAGCGCATGGCAACCGGCACAATGAAACGTGTGTGCGGGATAGCGACCATTCACGCCTAGTGCTGGCAATGCACGAGCACTGCCAAAAGGCAAAGGAAGGCGCTTAGCATCCGGCTTGTGCACAAAGCTTTCAGACTGCCAGAGGACCGCAGCTGCGGTAATGCCGCTTGCTCATTTGTCGTTAGATGTCGCCTGGCAGAACTTCACCTGCATCTGGTTTATGCTGCTACCTCTTGTTAGGCGACAACAAGGGCACATGTAGCAAATGCTTTTTCCTGCCTCATTTGGCTAGGCCACTCTCTTCTGTGGCACTATAGAGCTTGCCAAACTCCTATCTGCGTGCTGCTACTTCCATCGGACAAGGAGCACAGCTTTCTGACAGCAGCTTTCTACTTGCCTAAGAAAGAGCTTGGCTATTTTGATGTGCTGCAAATCTGCGTGTGTGTAAGGTGCAGGTGCAAGCTTTTGACAAAGTTGTTCTCCAGGTTCAGTTTCTCCCTGACAGACACATTGGAAATGTTTTCCTCTGGCATTCGCACCAAGAGTCGCAGATTGCTTAACTCAGGAGCTCTGAGAATGGAACGGCAAGAGGTGTTCCGCTTGCGTCATAAACAGTGCTCTAGAGCGCATGGCAACGAATACAATGAAACGTGTGCGTGATAGTGCCCATTCACGCCTAGTGCTGGCAATGCGCGAGCACTGCCAAAAGGCAAAGGAAGGCACTTAGTATCCGGCTTGTGCGCAAAGCTTTCAGACTGCCAGAGGACCGTAGCTGTGGTAAGGCCGCTTGCTCATTTGACGTTAGATGTCGCTTGGCAAAACTTCACCAGCATCTGGTTTATGCTGCTACCTGTTGTTAGGCGACAACAAGGGCATATGTAGCAAATGTTTTTTCCTTGCCCATTTTGCTAGGCCACGCTCTTCTGCGGCTCTTTAGTGCTTGCCAAACTCCAATGTGCATGCTGCTGCTTCCATCTGACAAGGAGCACAGCTTTCTAACAGCAGCCTTCAGCTTGCCTAAGAAAGAGCTTGGCCATTGAAATGTGCTGCAAATCTCTGTGTGCAGAAGGTGCAGGTGCAAGCTCCTGAGAAATGGGTTCTCCAGGTTCAGTTTCTCCCTGCCAGACACATTGGAAATGTTTTTTCTGGCACTCGCACCAAGAGTCCTAGATTGCTTAACTCAGGAGTTCGGAGAATGGAATGGCAAGAGGTGTTCCGCTTACGTCATAAACAGTGCTCCAGAGCGCTTGGCATCAGGCACAACGAAGCGTGTCTGCGGGATAGCCACCATTCACGCCCAGGGCTGGCAATGCACAAGCACTGCCAAAAGGCAAAGGAAGGCGCTTAGCAGGCGGCTTGTGCACAAAGCTTTCAGACTGCCAGAGGACAGTAGCTGTGGTAAGCCCGCTTGCTCAATTGAGGTTAGATGTCACTTGCAAGATCTTAAGCTGCATCTGGTTTATGCTGCTACCTGTTGTTAGACGACAACAAGGGCACATGTAGCAAATGCTTTTTCCTGCCTCATTTTGCTAGGCCACTCTCTTCTTTGGCACTTTAGTGCTTGCCAAACTCGAAGGTGCCTGCTGCTGCTTCCATCTGACAAGGAGCACAGCCTTCTGACAGCAGCTTTCAGGTTGCGTACAATAGAGCTTGTCCATTTAGATGTGATGCAAATCCATATCTGTGTAAGGTGCAGGTGCAAGCTCCTGACAAATGTGTTCTCCCGGTACAGATTCTCCCTGCCAGACACATGGAAATGTTTTCCTCTGGCATTCGCACCAAGAGTCGCAGATTGCTTAACTGAGGAGCTCTGAGAATGGAACGGCAAGAGGTGTTCCGCTTGCGTCATAAACAGTGCTCTAGAGCGCATGGCAACGGGCACAATGAAACGTGTGTGCGGGATAGTGCCCATTCACGCCTAGTGCTGGCAATGCATGAGCACTGCCAAAAGGCAAAGGAAGGCGCTTAGCATACGGCTTGTGCTCAAAGATTTCATACTGCCAGAGGACCGTAGCTGTGGTAAGCCCGCTTGCTCAATTGAGGTTAGATGTCACTTGCAAGATCTTAAGCGGCATCTGGTTTATGCTGATACCTGTTGTTAGACGACAACAAGGGCACATGTAGCAAATGCTTTTTCCTACCTCATTTTGCTAGGCCACTCTCTTCTTTGGCACTTTAGTGCTTGCCAAACTCGAAGGTGCCTGCTGCTGCTTCCATCTGACAAGGAGCACAGCCTTCTGACAGCAGCTTTCAGGTTGCGTACAATTGAGCTTGTCCATTTAGATGTGATGCAAATCCATATGTGTGTAAGGTGCAGGTGCAAGCTCCTGACAAATGTGTTCTCCCGGTACAGATTCTCCCTGCCAGACACATGGAAATGTTTTCCTCTGGCATTCGCACCAAGAGTCGCTGATTGCTTAACTCAGAAGTTCTGAGAATGGAACGGCAAGAAGTGTTCCGCTTGCGTCATAAACAGTGCTCCAGAGCGCTTGGCAACGTGCACAACGAAGCGTTTGTGCAGGATAGCCACCATTCACGCCCAGGGCTGGCAATGCACGAGCACTGCCAAAAGGCAAAGGGAGGCGCTTAGCATCCGGCTTGTGCGCAAAGCTTTCAGACTGCCAGAGGAGCGCAGCTGTGGTAAGGCCGCTTGCACATTTGACGTTAGATGTCGCTTGGCAAAACTTCACCCGCATCTGGTTTATGATGCTACCTGTTGTTAGGTGACAACAAGGGCACATTTAGCAAATGCTTTTTCCTGCCTCATTTTGCTAGGCCACTCTCTTCTGTGGCACTTTAGTGTTTGCCAAAGTCCAATCTGTGTGCTGCTGCTTCCATCGGACAAGGAGCACAGCTTTCTGACAGCAGCTTTCAACTTGCCTAAGAAAGAGCTTGGCTATTTAGATGTGCTTCAAATCTTCGTGTGTGTAAGGTGCAGGTGCAAGCTCCTGACAAAGTTGTTCTCCAGGTTCAGTTTCTCCCTGCCAGACACATTGGAAATGTTTTCCTCTGGCATTCGCACCAAGAGTCGCAGATTGCTTAACTGAGGAGCTTTGAGAATGGAACGGCAAGAGGTGTTCCGCTTGCGTCATAAACAGTGCTCTAGAGCGCATGGCAACCTGCACAATGAAACGTGTGTGCGGGATAGTGCCCATTCACGCCTAGTGCTGGCAATGCACGAGCACTGCCAAAAGGCAAAGGAAGGCGCTTAGCATCCGGCTAAAAGCAAAGCTTTCAGACTGCCAGAGGACCGCAGCTGTGGTAAAGCCGCTTGCTCATTTGACGTTAGATGTCGCCTGGCAGAACTTCACCCGCATCTGGTTTATGCTGCTAGCTCATATTAGGCGACAACAAGGGCACATGTATCAAATGCTTTTTCCTTGCCCATTTTGCTAGGCCACGCTCTTCTGCAGCTCTTTAGTGCTTGCCAAACTCCAATGTGCATGCTGCTGCTTCCATCTGACAAGGAGCACAGCCTTCTAACAGCAGCTTTCAGGTTGCGTACAATAGAGCTTGTCCATTTAGATGTGATGCAAATCCATATGTGTGTAAGGTGCAGGTGCAAGCTCCTGACAAATGTGTTCTCCCGGTACAGTTTCTCCCTGCCAGACACATGGAAATGTTTTCCTCTGGCATTCGCACCAAGAGTCGCAGATTGCTTAACTCAGGAGTTCAGAGAATGGAACGGCAAGAAGTGTTCCGCTTACGTCATAAACAGTGCTCCAGAGCGCTTGGCAACGTGCACAACGAAGCCTTTGTGCAGGATAGCCACCATTCACGCCCAGGGCTGGCAATGCACAAGCACTGCCAAAAGGCAAAGGAAGGCGCTTAGCAGGCGGCTTGTGCACAAAGCTTTCAGACTGCCAGAGGACAGTAGCTGTGGTAAGCCCGCTTGCTCAATTGACGTTAGCTGTCACTTGCAAGATCTTAAGCCGCATCTGGTTTATGCTGCTACCTGTTGTTAGACGACAACAAGGGCACATGTAGCAAATGCTTTTTCCTGGCTCATTTTGCAAGACCACGCTCTTCTGCGGCTCTTTAGTGCTTGCCAAACTCGAAGGTGCCTGCTGCTGCTTCCATCTGACAAGGAGCACAGCCTTCTGACAGCAGCTTTCAGGTTGCGTACAATAGAGCTTGTCCATTTAGATGTGATGCAAATCCATATGTGTGTAAGGTGCAGGTGCAAGCTCCTGACAAATGTGTTCTCCCGGTACAGTTTCTCCCTGCCAGACACATGGAAATGTTTTCCTCTGGCATTAGCACCAAGAGTCGCAGATTGCTTAACTCAGGAGTTCAGAGAATGGAACGGCAAGAAGTGTTCCGCTTGCGTCATAAACAGTGCTCCAGAGCGCTTGGCAACGGGCACAACGAAGCGTTTGTGCAGGATAGCCACCATTCACGCCCAGGGCTGGCAATGCACAAGCACTGCCAAAAGGCAAAGGGAGGCGCTTAGCATCCGGCTTGTGCGCAAAGGTTTCAGACTGCCAGAGGACCGCAGCTGCGGTAATGCCGCATGCTCATTTGACGTTAGATGTCGCCTGGCAAAACTTCAACTGCATCTGGTTAATGCTGCTACCTGTTGTTAGGTGACAACAAGGGCACATGTAGCAAATGCTTTTTCCTTGCCCATTTTGCTAGGCCACTCTCTTCTGCGGCTCTTTAGTGCTTGCCAAACTCCAATGTGCATGCTGCTGCTTCCATCTGACAAGGAGCACAGCTTTCTAACAGCAGCCTTCAGCTTGCCTAAGAAAGAGCTTGGCCATTGAAATGTGCTGCAAATCTCTGTGTGCAGAAGGTGCAGGTGCAAGCTCCTGAGAAATGCGTTCTCCAGGTTCAGTTTCTCTCTGCCAGACACATTGGAAATGTTTTTTCTGGCACTCGCACCCAGAGTCCTAGATTGCTTAACTCAGGAGTTCGGAGAATGGAACGGCAAGAGGTGTTCCGCTTACGTCATAAACAGTGCTCCAGAGCGCTTGGCATCAGGCACAACGAAGCGTGTCTGCGGGATAGCCACCATTCACGCCCAGGGCTGGCAATGCACAAGCACTGCCAAAAGGCAAAGGAAGGCGCTTAGCATGCGGCTTGTGCACAAAGCTTTCAGACTGCCAGAGGACCGTAGCTGTGGTAAGCCCGCTTGCTCAATTGGCGTTAGCTGTCACTTGCAAGATCTTAAGCCGCATCTGGTTTATGCTGCTACCTGTTGTTAGACGACAACAAGGGCACATGTAGCAAATGCTTTTTCCTGGCTCATTTTGCAAGGCCACGCTCTTCTGCGGCTCTTTAGTGCGTGCCAAACTCGAAGGTGCCTGCTGCTGCTTCCATCTGACAAGGAGCACAGCCTTCTGACAGCAGCTTTCAGGTTGCGTACAATTGAGCTTGTCCATTTAGATGTGATGCAAATCCATATGTGTGTAAGGTGCAGGTGCAAGCTCCTGACAAATGTGTTCTCCCGGTACAGTTTCTCCCTGCCAGACACATGGAAATGTTTTCCTCTGGCATTCGCACCAAGAGTCGCAGATTGCTTAACTCAGGAGTTCTGAGAATGGAACGGCAAGAAGTGTTCCGCTTGCGTCATAAACAGTGCTCCAGAGCGCTTGGCAACGGGCACAATGAAGCGTTTGTGCAGGATAGCCACCATTCACGTCCAGGGCTGGCAATGCACGAGCACTGCCAAAAGGCAAAGGGAGGCGCTTAGCATCCGGCTTGTGCGCAAAGCTTTCAGACTGCCAGAGGACCGCAGCTGTGGTAAGGCCGCTTGCTCATTTGACGTTAGATGTCGCTTGGCAAAACTTCACCCGCATCTGGTTTATGATGCTACCTGTTGTTAGGTGACAACAAGGGCACATTTAGCAAATGCTTTTTCCTGCCTCATTTTGCTAGGCCACTCTCTTCTGTGGCACTTTAGTGCTTGCCAAAGTCCAATCTGCGTGCTGCTGCTTCCATCGGACAAGGAGCACAGCTTTCTGACAGCAGATTTCAACTTGCCTAAGAAAGAGCTTGGCTATTTAGATGTGCTGCAAATCTTCGTGTGTGTAAGGTGCAGGTGCAAGCTCCTGACAAAGTTGTTCTCCAGGTTCAGTTTCTCCCTGCCAGACACATTAGAAATGTTTTCCTCTGGCATTCGCACCAAGAGTCGCAGATTGCTTAACTCAGGAGCTCTGAGAATGGAACGGCAAGAGGTGTTCCGCTTGCGTCATAAACAGTGCTCTAGAGCGCATGGCAACGGGCACAATGAAACGTGTGTGCGGGATAGTGCCCATTCACGCCTAGTGCTGGCAATGCATGAGCACTGCCAAAAGGCAAAGGAAGGCGCTTAGCATGCGGCTTGTGCTCAAAGATTTCATACTGCCAGAGGACCGTAGCTGTGGTAAGCCCGCTTGCTCAATTGAGGTTAGATGTCACTTGCAAGATCTTAAGCCGCATCTGGTTTATGCTGATCCCTGTTGTTAGATGACAACAAGGGCACATGTAGCAAATGCTTTTTCCTGCCTCATTTTGCTTGGCCACTCTCTTCTTTGGCACTTTAGTGCTTGCCAAACTCGAAGGTGCCTGCTGCTGCTTCCATCTGACAAGGAGCACAGCCTTCTGACAGCAGCTTTCAGGTTGCGTACAATAGAGCTTGTCCATTTAGATGTGATGCAAATCCATATCTGTGAAAGGTGCAGGTGTAAGTTCCTGACAAATGTGTTCTCCCCGTACAGTTTCTCCCTGCCAGACACATGGAAATGTTTTCCTCTGGCATTCGCACCAAGAGTCGCAGATTGCTTAACTGAGGAGTTCTGAGAATGGAACGGCAAGAAGTGTTCCGCTTACGTCATAAACAGTGCTCCAGAGCGCAGGGCAACGGGCACAACGAAGCGTTTGTGCAGGATAGCCACCATTCACGCCTAGTGCTGGCAATGCATGAGCACTGCCAAAAGGCAAAGGAAGGCGCTTAGCATGCAGCTTGTGCACAAAGCTTTCAGACTGCCAGAGGACCGTAGCTGTGGTAAGCCCGCTTGCTCAATTGACCTTAGCTGTCGTCTGGAAGAACTTGAGCGCCATCTGCTGTATGCTGCTACCTGTTGTTAGACGACAACAAGGGCACATGTAGCAAATGCTTTTTCCTGGCTCATTTTGCTAGGCCACTCTCTTCTGTGGCACTATAGAGCTTGCCAAACTCCTATCTGCGTGATGCTACTTCCATCGGACAAGGAGCACAGCCTTCTGACAGCAGCTTTCTACTTGCCTAAGAAAGAGCTTGGCTATTTTGATGTGCTGCAAATCTGCGTGTGTGTAAGGTGCAGGTGCAAGCTCCTGACAAAGTTGTTCTCCAGGTTCAGTTTCTCCCTGCCAGACACATTGAAACTGTTTTCCTCTGGCATTCGCACCAAGAGTCGCAGATTGCTTAACTCAGGAGTTCTGAGAATGGAACGGCAAGTGGTGTTCCGCTTGCGTCATAAACAGTGCTCCAGAGCGCTTGGCAACGGGCACAATGAAGCGTTTGTGCAGGATAGCCACCATTCACGTCCAGGGCTGGCAATGCACGAGCACTGCCAAAAGGCAAAGGGAGGCGCTTAGCATCCGGCTTGTGCGCAAAGCTTTCAGACTGCCAGAGGACCGCAGCTGTGGTAAGGCCGCTTGCTCATTTGACGTTAGATGTCGCTTGGCAAAACTTCACCCGCATCTGGTTTATGATGCTACCTGTTGTTAGGTGACAACAAGGGCACATTTAGCAAATGCTTTTTCCTGCCTCATTTTGCTAGGCCACTCTCTTCTGTGGCACTTTAGTGCTTGCCAAAGTCCAATCTGCGTGCTGCTGCTTCCATCGGACAAGGAGCACAGCTTTCTGACAGCAGATTTCAACTTGCCTAAGAAAGAGCTTGGCTATTTAGATGTGCTGCAAATCTTCGTGTGTGTAAGGTGCAGGTGCAAGCTCCTGACAAAGTTGTTCTCCAGGTTCAGTTTCTCCCTGCCAGACATATTGGAAATGTTTTCCTCTGGCATTCGCACCAAGAGTCGCAGATTGCTTAACTGAGGAGCTCTGAGAATGGAACGGCAAGAGGTGTTCCGCTTGCGTCATAAACAGTGCTCTAGAGCTCATGGCAACAGGCAGAATGAAACGTGTGTGCGGGATAGTGCCCATTCACGCCTAGTGCTGGCAATGCATGAGCACTGCCAAAAGGCAAAGGAAGGCGCTTAGCATGCGGCTTGTGCTCAAAGATTTCATACTGCCAGAGGACCGTAGCTGTGGTAAGCCCGCTTGCTCAATTGAGGTTAGATGTCACTTGCAAGATCTTAAGCCGCATCTGGTTTATGCTGATCCCTGTTGTTAGATGACAACAAGGGCACATGTAGCAAATGCTTTTTCCTGCCTCATTTTGCTTGGCCACTCTCTTCTTTGGCACTTTAGTGCTTGCCAAACTCGAAGGTGCCTTCTGCTGCTTCCATCTGACAAGGAGCACAGCCTTCTGACAGCAGCTTTCAGGTTGCGTACAATAGAGCTTGTCCATTTAGATGTGATGCAAATCCATATCTGTGAAAGGTGCAGGTGTAAGTTCCTGACAAATGTGTTCTCCCCGTACAGATTCTCCCTGCCAGACACATGAAAATGTTTTCCTCTGGCATTCGCACCAAGAGTCGCAGATTGCTTAACTCAGGAGTTCTGAGAATGGAACGGCAAGAAGTGTTCCGCTTACGTCATAAATAGTGCTCCAGAGCGCAGGGCAACGGGCACAACGAAGCGTTTGTGCAGGATAGCCACCATTCACGCCTAGTGCTGGCAATGCATGAGCACTGCCAAAAGGCAAAGGAAGGCGCTTAGCATGCGGCTTGTGCACAAAGCTTTCAGACTGCCAGAGGACCGTAGCTGTGGTAAGCCCGCTTGCTCAATTGACCTTAGCTGTCGTCTGGAAGAACTTGAGCGCCATCTGCTGTATGCTGCTACCTGTTGTTAGACGACAACAAGGGCACATGTAGCAAATGCTTTTTCCTGGCTCATTTTGCTAGGCCACTCTCTTCTGTGGCACTATAGAGCTTGCCAAACTCCTATCTGCGTGATGCTACTTCCATCGGACAAGGAGCACAGCCTTCTGACAGCAGCTTTCTACTTGCCTAAGAAAGAGCTTGGCTATTTTGATGTGCTGCAAATCTGCGTGTGTGTAAGGTGCAGGTGCAAGCTCCTGACAAAGTTGTTCTCCAGGTTCAGTTTCTCCCTGCCAGACACATTGAAAATGTTTTCCTCTGGCATTCGCACCAAGAGTCGCAGATTGCTTAACTCAGGAGTTCTGAGAATGGAACGGCAAGAGGTGTTCCGCTTTCGTCATAAACAGTGCTCTAGAGCGCAGGGCAATGGGCACAATGAAACCTGCGTGCGGGATAGCAACCATTCACGCCTAGTGCTGGCAATGCACGAGCACTGCCAAAAGGCAAAGGGAGGCGCTTAGCATCCGGCTTGTGCGCAAAGCTTTCAGACTGCCAGAGGACCGTAGCTGTGGTAAGCCCGCTTGCTCAATTGACGTTAGCTGTCACTTGCAAGATCTTAAGCCGCATCTGGTTTATGATGCTACCTGTTGTTAGGCGACAACAAGGGCACATGTATCAAACACTTTTTCCTTGCCCATTTTGCTAGGCCACGCTCTTCTGCGGCTCTTTAGTTCTTGCCAAACTCCTATGTGCGTGCTGCTGCTTCCATCTGACAAGGAGCACAGCCTTCTGACAGCAGCTTTCAGGTTGCGTACAATTGAGCTTGTCCATTTAGATGTGATGCAAATCCATATGTGTGTAAGGTGCAGGTGCAAGCTCCTGACAATTGGGTTCTCCCGGTACAGTTTCTCCCTGCCAGACACATGGAAATGTTTTCCTCTGGCATTCGCACCAAGAGTCGCAGATTGCTTAACTCAGGAGCTCTGAGAATGGAACGGCAAGAAGTGTTCCGCTTGTGTCATAAACAGTGCTCCAGAGCGCTTGGCAACGGGCACAACGAAGCGTTTGTGCAGGATAGCCACCATTCACGCCCAGGGCTGGCAATGCACGAGCACTGCCAAAAGGCAAAGGGAGGCGCTTAGCAACCAGCTTGTGCGCAAAGCTTTCAGACTGCCAGAGGACCGCAGCTGTGGTAAGGCCGCTTGCACATTTGACGTTAGATGTCGCTTGGCAAAACTTCACCCGCATCTGGTTTATGATGTTACCTGTTGTTAGGTGACAACAAGGGCACATTTAGCAAATGCTTTTTCCTGCCTCATTTTGCTAGGCCACTCTCTTCTGTGGCACTTTAATGCTTGCCAAAGTCCAATCTGCGTGCTGCTGCTTCCATCGGACAAGGAGCACAGCTTTCTGACAGCAGCTTTCAACTTGCCTAAGAAAGAGCTTGGCTATTTAGATGTGCTTCAAATCTGCGTGTGTGTAAGGTGCAGGTGCAAGCTCCTGACAAAGTTGTTCTCCAGGTTCAGTTTCTCCCTGCCAGACACATTGGAAATCTTTTCCTCTGGCATTCGCACCAAGAGTTGCAGATTGCTTAACTCAGGAGCTCTGAGAATGGAACGGCAAGAGGTGTTCCGCTTGCGTCATAAACAGTGCTCCAGAGCGCTTGGCAACAGGCACAACGAAGCGTTTGTGCAGGATAGCCACCATTCACGCCCAGGGCTGGCAATGCACAAGCACTGCCAAAAGGCAAAGGAAGGCGCTTAGCATGCGGCTTGTGCACAAAGCTTTCAGACTGCCACAGGACCGTAGCTGTGGTAAGCCCGCTTGCTCAATTGACCTTAGCTGTCGTCTGGAAGAACTTGAGCGCCATCTGCTGTATGCTGCTAGCTGTTGTTAGGCGACAACAAGGGCACATGTAGCAAACGCTTTTTCCTTGCCCATTTTGCTATACCACGCTCTTCTGCGGCTCTTTAGTGCTTGCCAAACTCCTATGTGCGTGCTGCTGCTTCCATCTGACAAGGAGCACAGCCTTCAGACAGCAGCTTTCAACTTGCCTAAGAAAAAGCATGGCCATTTAGATGTGCTGCAAATCTGCATGTGTGTAAGGTGCAGGTGCAAGCTCCTGACAAAGTTGTTCTCCAGGTTCAGTTTCTCCCTGCCAGACACATTTGAAATGTTTTCCTCTGGCATTCGCACCAAGAGTCGCAGATTGCTTAACTGAGGAGCTCTGAGAATGGAACGGCAAGAGGTGTTCCGCTTGCGTCATAAACAGTGCTCTAGAGCGCATGGCAACAGGCAGAACGAAACGTGTGTGCGGGATAGTGCCCATTCACGCCTAGTGCTGGCAATGCATGAGCACTGCCAAAAGGCAAAGGAAGGCGCTTAGCATGCGGCTTGTGCTCAAAGATTTCATACTGCCAGAGGACCGTAGCTGTGGTAACCCCGCTTGCTCAATTGAGGGTAGATGTCACTTGCAAGATCTTAAGCCGCATCTGGTTTATGCTGATCCCTGTTGTTAGATGACAACAAGGGCACATGTAGCAAATGCTTTTTCCTGCCTCATTTTGCTTGGCCACTCTCTTCTTTGGCACTTTAGTGCTTGCCAAACTCGAAGGTGCCTTCTGCTGCTTCCATCTGACAAGGAGCACAGCCTTCTGACAGCAGCTTTCAGGTTGCGTACAATAGAGCTTGTCCATTTAGATGTGATGCAAATCCATATCTGTGAAAGGTGCAGGTGTAAGTTCCTGACAAATGTGTTCTCCCCGTACAGATTCTCCCTGCCAGACACATGAAAATGTTTTCCTCTGGCATTCGCACCAAGAGTCGCAGATTGCTTAACTCAGGAGTTCTGAGAATGGAACGGCAAGAAGTGTTCCGCTTACGTCATAAATAGTGCTCCAGAGCGCAGGGCAACGGGCACAACGAAGCGTTTGTGCAGGATAGCCACCATTCACGCCTAGTGCTGGCAATGCATGAGCACTGCCAAAAGGCAAAGGAAGGCGCTTAGCATGCGGCTTGTGCACAAAGCTTTCAGACTGCCAGAGGACCGTAGCTGTGGTAAGCCCGCTTGCTCAATTGACCTTAGCTGTCGTCTGGAAGAACTTGAGCGCCATCTGCTGTATGCTGCTACCTGTTGTTAGACGACAACAAGGGCACATGTAGCAAATGCTTTTTCCTGGCTCATTTTGCTAGGCCACTCTCTTCTGTGGCACTATAGAGCTTGCCAAACTCCTATCTGCGTGATGCTACTTCCATCGGACAAGGAGCACAGCCTTCTGACAGCAGCTTTCTACTTGCCTAAGAAAGAGCTTGGCTATTTTGATGTGCTGCAAATCTGCGTGTGTGTAAGGTGCAGGTGCAAGCTCCTGACAAAGTTGTTCTCCAGGTTCAGTTTCTCCCTGCCAGACACATTGAAAATGTTTTCCTCTGGCATTCGCACCAAGAGTCGCAGATTGCTTAACTCAGGAGTTCTGAGAATGGAACGGCAAGAGGTGTTCCGCTTTCGTCATAAACAGTGCTCTAGAGCGCAGGGCAATGGGCACAATGAAACCTGCGTGCGGGATACCAACCATTCACGCCTAGTGCTGGCAATGCACGAGCACTGCCAAAAGGCAAAGGGAGGCGCTTAGCATCCGGCTTGTGCGCAAAGCTTTCAGACTGCCAGAGGACCGTAGCTGTGGTAAGCCCGCTTGCTCAATTGACGTTAGCTGTCACTTGCAAGATCTTAAGCCGCATCTGGTTTATGATGCTACCTGTTGTTAGGCGACAACAAGGGCACATGTATCAAACACTTTTTCCTTGCCCATTTTGCTAGGCCACGCTCTTCTGCGGCTCTTTAGTTCTTGCCAAACTCCTATGTGCGTGCTGCTGCTTCCATCTGACAAGGAGCACAGCCTTCTGACAGCAGCTTTCAGGTTGCGTACAATTGAGCTTGTCCATTTAGATGTGATGCAAATCCATATGTGTGTAAGGTGCAGGTGCAAGCTCCTGACAATTGGGTTCTCCCGGTACAGTTTCTCCCTGCCAGACACATTGGAAATGTTTTCCTCTGGCATTCGCACCAAGAGTCGCAGATTGCTTAACTCAGGAGCTCTGAGAATGGAACGGCAAGAAGTGTTCCGCTTGTGTCATAAACAGTGCTCCAGAGCGCTTGGCAACGGGCACAACGAAGCGTTTGTGCAGGATAGCCACCATTCACGCCCTGGGCTGGCAATGCACGAGCACTGCCAAAAGGCAAAGGGAGGCGCTTAGCAACCGGCTTGTGCGCAAAGCTTTCAGACTGCCAGAGGACCGCAGCTGTGGTAAGGCCGCTTGCACATTTGACGTTAGATGTCGCTTGGCAAAACTTCACCCGCATCTGGTTTATGATGTTACCTGTTGTTAGGTGACAACAAGGGCACATGTAGCAAATGCTTTTTCCTGCCTCATTTTGCTAGGCCACTCTCTTCTGTGGCACTTTAATGCTTGCCAAAGTCTAATCTGCGTGCTGCTGCTTCCATCGGACAAGGAGCACAGCTTTCTGACAGCAGCTTTCAACTTGCCTAAGAAAGAGCTTGGCTATTTAGATGTGCTTCAAATCTGCGTGTGTGTAAGGTGCAGGTGCAAGCTCCTGACAAAGTTGTTCTCCAGGTTCAGTTTCTCCCTGCCAGACACATTGGAAATGTTTTCCTCTGGCATTCGCACCAAGAGTCGCAGATTGCTTATCTGAGGAGGTATGAGAATGGAACGGCAAGAGGTGTTCCGCTTGCGTCATAAACAGTGCTCTAGAGCGCTTGGCAACAGGCACAACGAAGCGTTTGTGCAGGATAGCCACCATTCACGCCCAGGGCTGGCAATGCACAAGCACTGCCAAAAGGCAAAGGAAGGCGCTTAGCATGCGGCTTGTGCACAAAGCTTTCAGACTGCCACAGGACCGTAGCTGTGGTAAGCCCGCTTGCTCAATTGACCTTAGCTGTCATCTGGAAGAACTTGAGCGCCATCTGCTGTATGCTGCTAGCTGTTGTTAGGCGACAACAAGGGCACATGTAGCAAACGCTTTTTCCTTGCCCATTTTGCTATACCACGCTCTTCTGCGGCTCTTTAGTGCTTGCCAAACTCCTATGTGCGTGCTGCTGCTTCCATCTGACAAGGAGCACAGCCTTCAGACAGCAGCTTTCAACTTGCCTAAGAAAAAGCTTGGCCATTTAGATGTGCTGCAAATCTGCATGTGTGTAAGGTGCAGGTGCAAGCTCCTGACAAAGTTGTTCTCCAGGTTCAGTTTCTCCCTGCCAGACACATTGGAAATGTTTTCCTCTGGCATTCGCACCAGAAGTTGCAGACTGCTTAACTCAGGAGCTCTGAGAACGGAACGGTAAGAGGTGTTCCTCTTGCATCATAAACAGTGCTCCAGAGCACATGGCAACGGGCACAATGAAACGTGTGTGCGGGATAGTGACCATTCACGCCTAGTGCTGGCAATGCACGAGCACTGCCAAAAGGCAAAGGAAGGCGCTTAGCATGCGGCTTGTGCGCAAAGCTTTCAGACTGCCAGAGGACCGCAGCTGTGGTAATGCCGCTTGCTCATTTGATGTTAGATGTCGCCTGGCAGAACTTCACCCGCATCTGGTTTATGCTGCTACCTGTTGGTAAGCGACAACAAGGGCACATGTAGCAAATGCTTTTTCCTGCCTCATTTTGCTAGGCCACTCTCTTCTGTGGCACTATAGAGCTTGCCAAACTCCTATCTGCGTGCTGCTACTTCCATCTGACAAGGAGCACAGCCTTCTGACGGCAGCATTCTACTTGCCTAAGAAAGAGCTTGGCTATTTTGATGTGCTGCAAATCTGCGTGTGTGTAAGGTGCAAGTGCAAGCTCCTGACAAAGTTGTTCTCCAGGTTCAGTTTCTCCCTGCCAGACACATTGGAAATGTTTTCCTCTGGCATTCGCACCAAGAGTCGCAGATTGCTTAACTGAGGAGCTCTGAGAATGGAACGGCAAAATGTGTTCCGCTTGCGTCATAAACAGTGCTCTAGAGGACATGGAAACGGGCACAACGAGATGTGTGTGCGGGATAGCGACCATTCACGCCGAGGGCTGGCAATGCACGAGCACTGCCAAAAGGCAAAGGAAGGCGCTTAGCATGCGGCTTGTGCTCAAAGATTTCATACTGCCAGAGGACCGTAGCTGTGGAAAGCCCGCTTGCTCAATTGAGGTTAGATGTCACTTGCAAGATCTTAAGCCGCATCTGGTTTATGCTGCTACCTGTTGTTAGACGACAACAAGGGCACATGTAGCAAATGCTTTTTCCTGGCTCATTTTGCAAGGCCACGCTCTTCTGCGGCTCTTTACTGCTTGCCAAACTCAAGGGTGCCTGCTGCTGCTTCCATCTGACAAGGGGCACAGCCTTCTGACAGCAGCTTTCAGGTTGCGTACAATAGAGCTTGTCCATTTAGATGTGATGCAAATCCATATGTGTGTAAGGTGCAGGTGCAAGCTCCTGACAAATGTGTTCTCCCGGTACAGTTTCTCCCTGCCAGACACATGGAAATGTTTTCCTCTGGCATTCGCACCAAGAGTCGCAGATTGCTTAACTCAGGAGTTCTGAGAATGGAACGGCAAGAAGTGTTCTGCTTGCGTCATAAACAGTGCTCCAGAGCGCTTGGCAACAGGCACAACGAAGCGTTTGTGCAGGATTGCCACCATTCACGCCCAGGGCTGGCAATGCACGAGCACTGCCAAATGGCAAAGGAAGGCGCTTAGCATGCGGCTAGTGCACAAAGCTTTCAGACTGCCACAGGACCGTAGCTGTGGTAAGCCCGCTTTCTCAATTGACCTTAGCTGTCGTCTGGAAGAATTTGAGCGCCATCTGCTGTATGCTGCTACCTGTTGTTAGGCGACAACAAGGGCACATGTATCAAACACTTGTTCCTTGCCCATTTTGCTAGGCCACGCTCTTCTGCGGCTCTTTAGTGCTTGCCAAACTCCAATGTGCATGCTGCTGCTTCCATCTGACAAGGAGCACAGCCTTCTGACAGCAGCTTTCAGGTTGCGTACAATTGAGCTTGTCCATTTAGATGTGATGCAAATCCATATGTGTGTAAGGTTCAGGTGCAAGCTCCTGACTAATGTGTTCTCCCGGTACAGATTCTCCCTGCCAGACACATGGAAATGTTTTCCTCTGGCATTCGCACCAATAGTCGCAGATTGCTTAACTCAGGAGTTCTGAGACTGGAACCGCAAGAAGTGTTCCGCTTGTGTCATAAACAGTGCTCCAGAGCGCTGGGCAACGGGCACAATGAAGCGTTTGTGCAGGATAGCCACCATTCACGCCTAGTGCTGGCAATGCACGAGCACTGCCAAAAGGCAAAGGAAGGCACTTAGTATCCGGCTTGTGCGCAAAGCTTTCAGACTGCCACAGGACCGCAGCTGTGGTAATGCCGCTTGCTCATTTGACGTTAGATGTCGCCTGGCAGAACTTCACCCGCATCTGGTTTATGCTGCTACCTGTTGTTAGGCGACAACAAGGGCACATGAAGCAAATGCTGTTTGCTGGCTCATTTTGCAAGGCCACGCTCTTCTGTGGCTCTTTACTGCTTGCAAAACTCCAATGTGTGTGCTGCTGCTTCCATCTGACAAGGAGCACAGCCTTCTGACAGCAGCTTTCAGGTTGCGTACAATAGAGCTTGTCCATTTAAATGTGATGCAAATCTATATGTGTGTAAAATGCAAGTGCAAGCTCCTGACAAATGTGTTCTCCCTGTGCAGTTTCTCCCTGCCAGACACATGGAAATGTTTTCCTCTGGCATTCGCACCAAGAGTCGCAGATTGCTTAACTCAGGAGTCTGAGACTGGAACGGCAAGAAGTGTTCCGCTTACGTCATAAACAGTGCTCCAGAGCGCATGGCAACGGGTACAATGAAACGTGTGTGCGGGATAGTGACCATTCACGCCTAGAGCTGGCAATGCACGAGTACTGCCAAAAGGCAAAGGGAGGCGCTTAGCATCCGGCTTGTGCGCAAAGCTTTCAGACTGCCAGAGGACCGTAGCTGTGGTAAGCCCACTTGCTCAATTGACGTTAGATGTCACTTGCAAGATCTTAAGCCGCATCTGGTTTATGCTGCTACCTGTTGTTAGGCGACAACAAGGGCATATGTAACAAATGCTTTTTCCTTGCCCATTTTGCTAGGCCACGCTCTTCTGCGGCTCTTTTCTGCTTGCCAAACTCAAGGGTGCCTGCTGCTGCTTCCATCTGACAAGGGGCACAGCCTTCTGACCGCAGCTTTCAGGTTGCGTACAATAGAGCTTGTCCATTTAGATGTGATGCAAATCCATATGTGTGTAAGGTGCAGGTGCAAGCTCCTGACAAATGTGTTCTCCCGGTACAGTTTCTCCCTGCCAGACACATGGAAATGTTTTCCTCTGGCATTCGCACCAAGAGTCGCAGACTGCTTAACTCAGGGGTTCTGAGAATGGAACGGCAAGAAGTGTTCTGCTTGCGTCATAAACAGTGCTCCAGAGCGCTGGGCAACGGGCACAACGAAGCGTTTGTGCAGGATTGCCACCATTCACGCCCAGGGCTGGCAATGCACGAGCACTGCCAAATGGCAAAGGAAGGCGCTTAGCATGCGGCTTGTGCACAAAGCTTTCAGACTGCCACAGGACCGTAGCTGTGGTAAGCCCGCTTTCTCAATTGACCTTAGCTGTCGTCTGGAAGAATTTGAGCGCCATCTGCTGTATGCTGCTACCTGTTGTTAGGCGACAACAAGGGCACATGTATCAAACACTTGTTCCTTGCCCATTTTGCTAGGCCACGCTCTTCTGCGGCTCTTTAGTGCTTGCCAAACTCCAATGTGCATGCTGCTGCTTCCATCTGACAAGGAGCACAGCTTTCTAACAGCAGCCTTCAGCTTGCGTAAGAAAGGGCTTGGCCATTGAAATGTGCTGCAAATCTCTGTGTGCAGAAGGTGCAGGTGCAAGCTCCTGAGAAATGGGTTCTCCAGGTTCAGTTTCTCCCTGCCAGACACATTGGAAATGTTTTTTCTGGCACTCGCACCAAGAGTCCTAAATTGCTAAACTCAGGAGTTCGGAGAATGGAACGGCAAGAGGTGTTCCGCTTACGTCATAAACAATGCTCCAGAGCGCATGGCAACGTGCACAATGAAACGTGTGTGCGGGATAGTGCCCATTCACGCCTATTGCTGGCAATGCACGAGCACTGCCAAAAGGCAAAGGAAGGCGCTTAGCATGCGGCTTGTGCTCAAAGATTTCATACTGCCAGAGGACCGTAGCTGTGGTAAGCCCGCTTGCTCAATTGAGGTTAGATGTCACTTGCAAGATCTTAAGCCGCATCTGGTTTATGATGCTACCTGTTGTTAGGTGACAACAAGGGCACATTTAGCAAATGCTTTTTCCTGCCTCATTTTGCTAGGCCTCTCTCTTCTTTGGCACTTTAGTGCTTGCCAAAGTCCAATCTGCGTGCTGCTGCTTCCATCGGACAAGGAGCACGGCTTTCTGACAGCAGCTTTCTTCTTGCCTAAGAAAGAGCTTGGCTATTTTGATGAGCTGCAAATCTGCGTGTGTGTAAGGTGCAGGTGCAAGCTCCTGACAAAGTTGTTCTCCAGGTTCAGTTTCTCCCTGCCAGACACATTGGAAATGTTTTCCTCTGGCATTCGCACCAAGAGTCGCAGATTGCTTAACTCAGGAGCTCTGAGAATGGAACGGCAAGAGGTGTTCCGCTTGCGTCATAAACAGTGCTCCAGAGCGCATGGCAACGGGTACAATGAAACGTGTGTGCGGGATAGTGACCATTCACGCCTAGAGCTGGCAATGCACGAGTACTGCCAAAAGGCAAAGGGAGGCGCTTAGCATCCGGCTTGTGCGCAAAGCTTTCAGACTGCCAGAGGACCGCAGCTGTGGTAAGGCCGCTTGCTCATTTGACGTTAGATGTCGCTTGGCAGAACTTCACCCGCATCTGGTTTATGCTGCTACCTGTTGTTAGGCGACAACAAGTGCACATGAAACAAATGCTGTTTCCTGGCTCATTTTGCAAGGCCACGCTCTTCTGTGGCTCTTTACTGCTTGCCAAACTCGAAGGTGCCTGCTGCTGCTTCCATCTGACAAGGAACACAGCCTTCTGACAGCAGCTTTCGGGTTGCATCAAATAGAGCTTGTCCATTTAGATGAGATGCAAATCGATATGTGTGTAAGGTGCAGGTGCAAGCTCCTGACAAATGTGTTCTCCCGGTACAGTTTCTCCCTGCCAGACACATGGAAATGTTTTCCTCTGGCATTCGCACCAAGAGTCGCAGATTGCTTAACTCAGGAGCTCTGAGAATGGAACGGCAAGAGGTGTTCCGCTTGCGTCATAAACAGTGGTGCAGAGCGCTTGGAAATGGGCACAACGATGCGTTTGTGCGGGAGAGTGACCATACATGCCCAGGGCTGGCAATGCACGAGCACTGCCAAAAGGCAAAGGAAGGCGCTTAGCATGCGGCTTGTGCTCAAAGATTTCATACTGCCAGAGGACCGTAGCTGTGGTAAGCCCGCTTGCTCAATTGAGGTTAGATGTCACTTGCAAGATCTTAAGCCGCATCTGGTTTATGATGCTACCTGTTGTTAGGTGACAACAAGGGCACATTTAGCAAATGCTTTTTCCTGCCTCATTTTGCTAGGCCTCTCTCTTCTTTGGCACTTTAGTGCTTGCCAAAGTCCAATCTGCGTGCTGCTGCTTCCATCGGACAAGGAGCACGGCTTTCTGACAGCAGCTTTCTTCTTGCCTAAGAAAGAGCTTGGCTATTTTGATGTGCTGCAAATCTGTGTGTGTGTAAGGTGCAGGTGCAAGCTCCTGACAAAGTTGTTCTCCAGGTTCAGTTTCTCCCTGCCAGACACATTGGAAATGTTTTCCTCTGGCATTCGCACCAAGAGTCGCAGATTGCTTAACTGAGGAGCTCTGAGAATGGAACGGCAAGAAGTGTTCCGCTTGCGTCATAAAAAGTGCTCCAGAGCGCTTGGCAACGTGCACAACGAAGCGTTTGTGCAGGATAGCCACCATCCACGCCCAGGGCTGGCAATGCACGAGCACTGCCAAAAGGCAAAGGGAGGCGCTTAGCATCCGGCTTGTGCGCAAAGCTTTCAGACTGCCAGAGGACCGCAGCTGTGGTAAGGCCGCTTGCTCATTTGACGTTAGATGTCGCTTGGCAAAACTTCACCCGCATCTGGTTTATGCTGATACCTGTTGTTAGGCGACAACAAGGGCACATGTAGCAAATGCTTTTTCCTGCCTCATTTTGCTAGGCCACTCTCTTCTGTGGCACTATAGCGCTAGCCAAACTCCTATCTGCGTGCTGCTAATTCCATCTGACAAGGAGCACAGCCTTCTGACGGCAGCTTTCTACTTGCCTAAGAAAGAGCTTGGCTATTTTGATGTGCTTCAAATCTGCGTGTGTGTAAGGTGCAGGTGCAAGCTCCTGACAAAGTTGTTCTCCAGGTTCAGTTTCTCCCTGCCAGACACATTGGAAATGTTTTCCTCTGGCATTCGCACCAAGAGTCGCAGATTGCTTAACTGAGGAGCTCTGAGAAAGGAATGGCAAGAGGTGTTCCGATTTCGTCATAAAGAGTGCTCTAGAGCGCATGGCAACGGGCACAATGAAACGTGTGCGGGATAGTGCCCATTCACGCCTAGTGCTGGAAATGCACGAGCACTACCAAAAGGCAAAGGAAGGCACTTAGTATCCGGCTTGTGCGCAAAGCTTTCAGACTGCAGGAGGACCGCAGCTGTGGCAAGGCCGCTTGCTCATTTGACGTTAGATGTCGCTTGGCAAAACTTCACCCGCATCTGGTTTATGCTGCTACCTGTTGTTAGGCGACAACAAGGGCATATGTAGCAAATGCTTTTTCCTTGCCCATTTTGCTAGGCCACGCTCTTCTGCGGCTTTTTAGTGCTTGCCAAACTCCAATGTGCATGCTGCTGCTTCCATCTGAAAAGGAGCACAGCTTTCTAACAGCAGCCTTCAGCTTGCCTAAGAAAGAGCTTGGCCATTGAAATGTGCTGCAAATCTCTGTGTGCAGAAGGTGCAGGTGCAAGCTCCTGAGAAATGGGTTCTCCAGGTTCAGTTTCTCCCTGCCAGACACATTAGAAATGTTTTTTCTGGCATTCGCACCAAGAGTCGCAGATTGCTTAACTCAGGAGTTCGGAGAATGGAACGGCAAGAGGTGTTCCGCTTTCGTCATAAACAGTGCTCCAGAGCGCTTGGCATCAGGCACAACGAAGCGTGTCTGTGGGATAGGCACCATTCACGCCCAGGGCGGGCAATGCACAAGCACTGCCAAAAGGCAAAGGAAGGCGCTTAGCATGCGGCTTGTGCACAAAGATTTCAGACTGCCACAGGACCGTAGCTGTGGTAAGCCCGCTTGCTCAATTGACCTTAGCTGTCGTCTGGAAGAACTTGAGCGCCATCTGCTGTATGCTGCTACCTGTTGTTAGACGACAACAAGGGCACATGTAGCAAATGATTTTTCCTGGCTCATTTTGCAAGGCCACGCTCTTCTGCGGCTCTTTAGTGCTTGCCAAACTCGAAGGTGCCTGCTGCTGCTTCCATCTGACAAGGAGCACAGCCTTCTGACAGCAGCTTTCAGGTTGCGTACAATTGAGCTTGTCCATTTAGATGTGATGCAAATCCATATGTGTGTAAGGTGCAGGTGCAAGCTCCTGACAAATGTGTTCTCCCCGTACAGTTTCTCCCTGCCAGACACATGGAAATGTTTTCCTCTGGCTTTCGCACCAAGAGTCGCAGATTGCTTAACTCAGGAGTTCTGAGAATGGAACGGCAAGAGGTGTTCCGCTTACGTCATAAACAGTGCTCCAGAGCGCAGGGCAACGGGCACAACGAAGCGTTTGTGCAGGATAGCCACCATTCACGCCTAGTGCTGGCAATGCATGAGCACTGCCAAAAGGCAAAGGAAGGCGCTTAGCATGCGGCTTGTGCACAAAGCTTTCAGACTGCCAGAGGACCGTAGCTGTGGTAAGCCCGCTTGCTCAATTGACCTTAACTGTCGTCTGGAAGAACTTGAGCGCCATCTGCTGTATGCTGCTACCTGTTGTTAGACGACAACAAGGGCACATGTAGCAAATGCTTTTTCCTGGCTCATTTTGCTAGGCCACTCTCTTCTGTGGCACTATAGAGCTTGCCAAACTCCTATCTGCGTGATGCTACTTCCATCGGACAAGGAGCACAGCCTTCTGACAGCAGCTTTCTACTTGCCTAAGAAAGAGCTTGGCTATTTTGATGTGCTGCAAATCTGCGTGTGTGTAAGGTGCAGGTGCAAGCTACTGACAAAGTTGTTCTCCAGGTTCAGTTTCTCCCTGCCAGACACATTGAAAATGTTTTCCTCTGGCATTCGCACCAAGAGTCGCAGATTGCTTAACTCAGGAGTTCTGAGAATGGAACGGCAAGAGGTGTTCCGCTTGCGTCATAAACAGTGCTCTAGAGCGCAGGGCAATGGGCACAATGAAACCTGCGTGCGGGATAGCAACCATTCACGCCTAGTGCTGGCAATGCACGAGCACTGCCAAAAGGCAAAGGGAGGCGCTTAGCATCCGGCTTGTGCGCAAAGCTTTCAGACTGCCAGAGGACCGTAGCTGTGGTAAGGCCGCTTGCTCAATTGAGGTTAGATGTCACTTGCAAGATCTTAAGCCGCATCTGGTTTATGCTGCTACCTGTTGTTAGGAGACAACAAGGGCATATGTAGCAAACACTTGTTCCTTGCCCATTTTGCTAGGCCACGCTCTTCTGCGGCTCTTTAGTGCTTGCCAAACTCCAATGTGCATGCTGCTGCTTCCATCTGACAAGGAGCACAGCCTTCTGACAGCAGCTTTCAGGTTGCGTACAATTGAGCTTGTCCATTTAGATGTGATGCAAATCCATATGTGTGTAAGGTGCAGGTGCAAGCTCCTGACTAATGTGTTCTCCCGGTACAGATTCTCCCTGCCAGACACATGGAAATGTTTTCCTCTGGCATTCGCACCAATAGTCGCAGATTGCTTAACTCAGGAGTTCTGAGACTGGAACCGCAAGAAGTGTTCCGCTTGTGTCATAAACAGTGCTCCAGAGCGCTGGGCAACGGGCACAATGAAGCGTTTGTGCAGGATAGCCACCATTCACGCCTAGTGCTGGCAATGCACGAGCACTGCCAAAAGGCAAAGGAAGGCACTTAGTATCCGGCTTGTGCGCAAAGCTTTCAGACTGCCACAGGACCGCAGCTGTGGTAATGCCGCTTGCTCATTTGACGTTAGATGTCGCCTGGCAGAACTTCACCCGCATCTGGTTTATGCTGCTACCTGTTGTTAGGCGACAACAAGGGCACATGAAGCAAATGCTGTTTGCTGGCTCATTTTGCAAGGCCACGCTCTTCTGTGGCTCTTTACTGCTTGCAAAAGTCCAATGTGTGTGCTGCTGCTTCCATCTGACAAGGAGCACAGCCTTCTGACAGCAGCTTTCAGGTTGCGTACAATAGAGCTTGTCCATTTAGATGTGATGCAAATCTATATGTGTGTAAAATGCAAGTGCAAGCTCCTGACAAATGTGTTCTCCCGGTGCAGTTTCTCCCTGCCAGACACATGGAAATGTTTTCCTCTGGCATTCGCACCAAGAGTCGCAGATTGCTTAACTCAGGAGTCTGAGACTGGAACGGCAAGAGGTGTTCCGCTTGCGTCATAAACAGTGCTCCAGAGCGCATGGCAACGGGTACAATGAAACGTGTGTGCGGGATAGTGACCATTCACGCCTAGAGCTGGCAATGCACGAGTACTGCCAAAAGGCAAAGGGAGGCGCTTAGCATCCGGCTTGTGCGCAAAGCTTTCAGACTGCCAGAGGACCGTAGCTGTGGTAAGCCCGCTTGCTCAATTGACGTTAGATGTCACTTGCAAGATCTTAAGCGCCATCTGGTTTATGCTGCTACCTGTTGTTAGGCGACAACAAGGGCATATGTAACAAATGCTTTTTCCTTGCCCATTTTGCTAGGCCACGCTCTTCTGCGGCTCTTTTCTGCTTGCCAAACTCAAGGGTGCCTGCTGCTGCTTCCATCTTACAAGGGGCACAGCCTTCTGACCGCAGCTTTCAGGTTGCGTACAATAGAGCTTGTCCATTTAGATGTGATGCAAATCCATATGTGTGTAAGGTGCAGGTGCAAGCTCCTGACAAATGTGTTCTCCCGGTACAGTTTCTCCCTGCCAGACACATGGAAATGTTTTCCTCTGGCATTCGCACCAAGAGTCGCAGACTGCTTAACTCAGGGGTTCTGAGAATGGAACGGCAAGAAGTGTTCTGCTTGCGTCATAAACAGTGCTCCAGAGCGCTGGGAAATGGGCACAACGAAGCGTTTGTGCAGGATAGCCACCATTCACGCCCAGGGCTGGCAATGCACGAGCACTGCCAAATGGCAAAGGAAGGCGCTTAGCATGCGGCTTGTGCACAAAGCTTTCAGACTGCCACAGGACCGTAGCTGTGGTAAGCCCGCTTTCTCAATTGACCTTAGCTGTCGTCTGGAAGAATTTGAGCGCCATCTGCTGTATGCTGCTACCTGTTGTTAGGCGACAACAAGGGCACATGTATCAAACACATGTTCCTTGCCCATTTTGCTAGGCCACGCTCTTCTGCGGCTCTTTAGTGCTTGCCAAACTCCAATGTGCATGCTGCTGCTTCCATCTGACAAGGAGCACAGCTTTCTAACAGCAGCCTTCAGCTTGCCGAAGAAAGAGCTTGGCCATTGAAATGTGCTGCAAATCTCTGTGTGCAGAAGGTGCAGGTGCAAGCTCCTGAGAAATGGGTTCTCCAGGTTCAGTTTCTCCCTGCCAGACACATTGGAAATGTTTTTTCTGGCACTCGCACCAAGAGTCCTAAATTGCTAAACTCAGGAGTTCGGAGAATGGAACGGCAAGAGGTGTTCCGCTTACGTCATAAACAATGCTCCAGAGCGCATGGCAACGTGCACAATGAAACGTGTGTGCGGGATAGTGCCCATTCACGCCTATTGCTGGCAATGCACGAGCACTGCCAAAAGGCAAAGGAAGGCGCTTAGAATGCGGCTTGTGCTCAAAGATTTCATGCTGCCAGAGGACCGTAGCTGTGGTAAGCCCGCTTGCTCAATTGAGGTTAGATGTCACTTGCAAGATCTTAAGCCGCATCTGGTTTATGATGCTACCTGTTGTTAGGTGACAACAAGGGCACATTTAGCAAATGCTTTTTCCTGCCTCATTTTGCTAGGCCTCTCTCTTCTTTGGCACTTTAGTGCTTGCCAAAGTCCAATCTGCGTGCTGCTGCTTCCATCGGACAAGGAGCACGGCTTTCTGACAGCAGCTTTCTTCTTGCCTAAGAAAGAGCTTGGCTATTTTGATGAGCTGCAAATCTGCGTGTGTGTAAGGTGCAGGTGCAAGCTCCTGACAAAGTTGTTCTCCAGGTTCAGTTTCTCCCTGCCAGACACATTGGAAATGTTTTCCTCTGGCATTCGCACCAAGAGTCGCAGATTGCTTAACTCAGGAGCTCTGAGAATGGAACGGCAAGAGGTGTTCCGCTTGCGTCATAAACAGTGCTCCAGAGCGCATGGCAACGGGTACAATGAAACGTGTGTGCGGGATAGTGACCATTCACGCCTAGTGCTGGCAATGCACGAGTACTGCCAAAAGGCAAAGGGAGGCGCTTAGCATCCGGCTTGTGCGCAAAGCTTTCAGACTGCCAGAGGACCGCAGCTGTGGTAAGGCCGCTTGCTCATTTGACGTTAGATGTCGCTTGGCAGAACTTCACCCGCATCTGGTTTATGCTGCTACCTGTTGTTAGGCGACAACAAGTGCACATGAAGCAAATGCTCTTTCCTGGCTCATTTTGCAAGGCCACGCTCTTCTGTGGCTCTTTACTGCTTGCCAAACTCGAAGGTGCCTGCTGCTGCTTCCATCTGACAAGGAACACAGCCTTCTGACAGCAGCTTTCAGGTTGCATCAAATAGAGCTTGTCCATTTAGATGAGATGCAAATCGATATGTGTGTAAGGTGCAGGTGCAAGCTCCTGACAAATGTGTTCTCCCGGTAGAGTTTCTCCCTGCCAGACACATGGAAATGTTTTCCTCTGGCATTCGCACCAAGAGTCGCAGATTGCTTAACTCAGGAGCTCTGAGAATGGAACGGCAAGAGGTGTTCCGCTTGCGTCATAAACAGTGGTGCAGAGCGCTTGGAAATGGGCACAACGATGCGTTTGTGCGGGAGAGTGACCATACATGCCCAGGGCTGGCAATGCACGAGCACTGCCAAAAGGCAAAGGAAGGCGCTTAGCATGCGGCTTGTGCTCAAAGATTTCATACTGCCACAGGACCGTAGCTGTGGTAAGCCCGCTTGCTCAATTGAGGTTAGATGTCACTTGCAAGATCTTAAGCCGCATCTGGTTTATGATGCTACCTGTTGTTAGGTGACAACAAGGGCACATTTAGCAAATGCTTTTTCCTGCCTCATTTTGCTAGGCCTCTCTCTTCTTTGGCACTTTAGTGCTTGCCAAAGTCCAATCTGCGTGCTGCTGCTTCCATCGGACAAGGAGCACGGCTTTCTGACAGCAGCTTTCTTCTTGCCTAAGAAAGAGCTTGGCTATTTTGATGTGCTGCAAATCTGCGTGTGTGTAAGGTGCAGGTGCAAGCTCCTGACAAAGTTGTTCTCCAGGTTCAGTTTCTCCCTGCCAGACACATTGGAAATGTTTTCCTCTGGCATTCGCACCAAGAGTCGCAGATTGTTTAACTGAGGAGCTCTGAGAATGGAACGGCAAGATGTGTTCCGCTTTCGTCATAAACAGTGCTCTAGAGCGCATGGCAACGGGCACAATGAAACGTGTGTGCGGGATAGTGCCCGTTCACGCCTAGTGCTGGCAATGCACGAGCACTGCCAAAAGGCAAAGGAAGGCGCTTAGCATGCGGCTTGTGCTCAAAGATTTCATACTGCCAGAGGACCGTAGCTGTGGTAAGCCCGCTTGCTCAATTGAGGTTAGATGTCACTTGCAAGATCTTAAGCCGCATCTGGTTTATGCTGATACCTGTTGTTAGACGACAACAAGGGCACATGTAGCAAATGCTTTTTCCTGGCTCATTTTGCAAGGCCACGCTCTTCTGCGGCTCTTTAGTGCTTGCCAAACTCGAAGGTGCCTGCTGCTGCTTCCATCTGACAAGGAGCACAGCCTTCTGACAGCAGCTTTCAGGTTGCGTACAATTGAGCTTGTCCATTTAGATGTGATGCCAATCCATATGTGTGTAAGGTGCAGGTGCAAGCTCCTGACAAAGTTGTTCTCCAGGTTCAGTTTCTCCCTGCCAGACACATTGGAAATGTTTTCCTCTGGCATTCGCACCAAGAGTCGCAGATTGCTTAACTCAGGAGTTCTGAGACTGGAACCGCAAGAAGTGTTCCGCTTGTGTCATAAACAGTGCTCCAGAGCGCTGGGCAACGGGCACAACGAAGCGTTTGTGCAGGATAGCCACCATTCACGCCTAGTGCTGGCAATGCACGAGCACTGCCAAAAGGCAAAGGAAGGCACTTAGTATCCGGCTTGTGCGCAAAGCTTTCAGACTGCCACAGGACCGCAGCTGTGGTAATGCCGCTTGCTCATTTGACGTTAGATGTCGCCTGGCAGAACTTCACCGGCATCTGGTTTATGCTGCTACCTGTTGTTAGGCGACAACAAGGGCACATGAAGCAAATGCTGTTTGCTGGCTCATTTTGCAAGGCCACGCTCTTCTGTGGCTCTTTACTGCTTGCAAAACTTCAATGTGTGTGCTGCTGCTTCCATCTGACAAGGAGCACAGCCTTCTGACAGCAGCTTTCAGGTTGCGTACAATAGAGCTTGTCCATTTAGATGTGATGCCAATCCATATGTGTGTAAGGTGCAGGTGCAAGCTCCTGACAAATGTGTTCTCCCGGTACAGTTTCTCCCTGCCAGACACATGGAAATGTTTTCCTCTGGCATTCGCACCAAGAGTCGGAGATTGCTTAACTCAGGAGTCTGAGACTGGAACGGCAAGAAGTGTTCCGCTTGCGTCATAAACAGTGCTCTAGAGCGCTTGGCAACAGGCACAACGAAGCGTGTGTGCGGGATAGCAACCTTTCACGCCCAGGGCTGGTAATGCACAAGCACTGCCAAAAGGCAAAGGAAGGCGCTTAGCATGCGGCTTGTGCTCAAAGCTTTCAGACTGCCAGAGGACCGTAGCTGTGGTAAGGCCGCTTGCTCAATTGAGGTTAGATGTCACTTGCAAGATCTTAAGCCGCATCTGGTTTATGCTGCTACCTGTTGTTAGGAGACAACAAGGGCATATGTAGCAAATGCTTTTTCCTTGCCCATTTTGCTACGCCACGCTCTTCTGCGGCTCTTTAGTTCTTGCCAACCTCCTATGTGCGTGCTGCTGCTTCCATCTGACAAGGAGCACAGCCTTCAGACAGCAGCTTTCAACTTGCCTAAGAAAAAGCTTGGCCATTTAGATGTGCTGCAAATCTGCGTGTGTGTAAGGTGCAGGTGCAAGCTCCTGACAAATGTGTTCTCCAGGTTCAGTTTCTCCCTGCCAGACACATTGAAAATGTTTTCCTCTGGCAATCGCACCAGGAGTTGCAGATTGCTTAACTCAGGAGCTCTGAGAATGGAACGGCAAGAGGTGTTCCGCTTGCGTCATAAACAGTGCTCCAGAGCGCATGGCAACGGGCACAATGAAAAGTGTGTCCGGGATAGTGACCATTCACGCCTAGTGCTGGCAATGCACGAGTACTGCCAAAAGGCAAAGGGAGGCGCTTAGCATCCGGCTTGTGCGCAAAGCTTTCAGACTGCCACAGGACCGCAGCTGTGGTAAGGCCGCTTGCTCATTTGACGTTAGATGTCGCTTGGCAAAACTTCACCCGCATCTGGTTTCTGCTGCTACCTGTTGTTAGGCGACAACAAGGGCACATGAAGCAAATGCTGTTTGCTGGCTCATTTTGCAAGGCCACGCTCTTCTGTGGCTCTTTACTGCTTGCCAAACTCGAAGGTGCCTGCTGCTGCTTCCATCTGACAAGGAACACAGCCTTCTGACAGCAGCTTTCAGGTTGCGTCAAATAGAGCTTGTCCATTTAGATGAGATGCAAATCCATATGTGTGTAAGGTGCAGGTGCAAGCTCCTGACAAATGTGTTCTCCCGGTACAGTTTCTCCCTGCCAGACACATGGAAATGTTTTCCTCTGGCATTCGCACCAAGAGTCGCAGATTGCTTAACTCAGGAGCTCTGAGAATGGAACGGCAAGAGGTGTTCCGCTTGCATCATAAACAGTGGTGCAGAGCGCTTGGAAATGGGCACAACGATGCGTTTGTGCGGGAGAGTGACCATACATGCCCAGGGCTGGCAATGCACGAGCACTGCCAAAAGGCAAAGGAAGGCGCTTAGCATGCGGCTTGTGCACAAAGCTTTCAGACTGCCACAGGACCGTAGCTGTGGTAAGCCCGCTTGCTCAATTGAGGTTAGATGTCGCTTGCAAGATCTCAAGCCGCATATGGTTTATGCTGATACCTGTTGTTAGACGACAGCAAGGGCACATGTAGCAAATGCTTTTTCCTGCCTCATTTTGCTAGGCCACTCTCTTCTGTGGCACTATAGAGCTTGCCAAACTCCTATCTGCGTGCTGCTACTTCCATCTGACAAGGAGCACAGCCTTCAGACAGCAGCTTTCTACTCGCCTAAGAAAGAGCTTGGCTATTTTGATGTGCTGCAAATCTGCGTGTGTGTAAGGTGCAGGTGCAAGCTCCTGACAAAGTTGTTCTCTAGGTTCTGTTTCTCCCTGCCAGACACATTGGAAATGTTTTCCTCTGGCATTTGCACCAGGAGTTGCAGATTGCTTAAGTCAGGAGCTCTGAGAATGGAACGGCAAGAGGCGTTCCGCTTGCGTCATAAACAGTGCTCCAGAGCGCATGGCAACGTGCACAATGAAACGTGTGTGCGGGATAGTGCCCATTCACGCCTATTGCTGGCAATGCACGAGCACTGCCAAAAGGCAAAGGAAGGCGCTTAGCATGCGGCTTGTGCTCAAAGATTTCATGCTGCCAGAGGACCGTAGCTGTGGTAAGCCCGCTTGCTCAATTGAGGTTAGATGTCACTTGCAAGATCTTAAGCCGCATCTGGTTTATGATGCTACCTGTTGTTAGGTGACAACAAGGGCACATTTAGCAAATGCTTTTTCCTGCCTCATTTTGCTAGGCCTCTCTCTTCTTTGGCACTTTAGTGCTTGCCAAAGTCCAATCTGCGTGCTGCTGCTTCCATCGGACAAGGAGCACGGCTTTCTGACAGCAGCTTTCTTCTTGCCTAAGAAAGAGCTTGGCTATTTTGATGAGCTGCAAATCTGCGTGTGTGTAAGGTGCAGGTGCAAGCTCCTGACAAAGTTGTTCTCCAGGTTCAGTTTCTCCCTGCCAGACACATTGGAAATGTTTTCCTCTGGCATTCGCACCAAGAGTCGCAGATTGCTTAACTCAGGAGCTCTGAGAATGGAACGGCAAGAGGTGTTCCGCTTGCGTCATAAACAGTGCTCCAGAGCGCATGGCAACGGGTACAATGAAACGTGTGTGCGGGATAGTGACCATTCACGCCTAGTGCTGGCAATGCACGAGTACTGCCAAAAGGCAAAGGGAGGCGCTTAGCATCCGGCTTGTGCGCAAAGCTTTCAGACTGCCAGAGGACCGCAGCTGTGGTAAGGCCGCTTGCTCATTTGACGTTAGATGTCGCTTGGCAGAACTTCACCCGCATCTGGTTTATGCTGCTACCTGTTGTTAGGCGACAACAAGTGCACATGAAGCAAATGCTCTTTCCTGGCTCATTTTGCAAGGCCACGCTCTTCTGTGGCTCTTTACTGCTTGCCAAACTCGAAGGTGCCTGCTGCTGCTTCCATCTGACAAGGAACACAGCCTTCTGACAGCAGCTTTCAGGTTGCATCAAATAGAGCTTGTCCATTTAGATGAGATGCAAATCGATATGTGTGTAAGGTGCAGGTGCAAGCTCCTGACAAATGTGTTCTCCCGGTAGAGTTTCTCCCTGCCAGACACATGGAAATGTTTTCCTCTGGCATTCGCACCAAGAGTCGCAGATTGCTTAACTCAGGAGCTCTGAGAATGGAACGGCAAGAGGTGTTCCGCTTGCATCATAAACAGTGGTGCAGAGCGCTTGGAAATGGGCACAACGATGCGTTTGTGCGGGAGAGTGACCATACATGCCCAGGGCTGGCAATGCACGAGCACTGCCAAAAGGCAAAGGAAGGCGCTTAGCATGCGGCTTGTGCTCAAAGATTTCATACTGCCACAGGACCGTAGCTGTGGTAAGCCCGCTTGCTCAATTGAGGTTAGATGTCACTTGCAAGATCTTAAGCTGCATCTGGTTTATGATGCTACCTGTTGTTAGGTGACAACAAGGGCACATTTAGCAAATGCTTTTTCCTGCCTCATTTTGCTAGGCCTCTCTCTTCTTTGGCACTTTAGTGCTTGCCAAAGTCCAATCTGCGTGCTGCTGCTTCCATCGGACAAGGAGCACGGCTTTCTGACAGCAGCTTTCTTCTTGCCTAAGAAAGAGCTTGGCTATTTTGATGTGCTGCAAATCTGCGTGTGTGTAAGGTGCAGGTGCAAGCTCCTGACAAAGTTGTTCTCCAGGTTCAGTTTCTCCCTGCCAGACACATTGGAAATGTTTTCCTCTGGCATTCGCACCAAGAGTCGCAGATTGTTTAACTGAGGAGCTCTGAGAATGGAACGGCAAGATGTGTTCCGCTTTCGTCATAAACAGTGCTCTAGAGCGCATGGCAACGGGCACAATGAAACGTGTGTGCGGGATAGTGCCCGTTCACGCCTAGTGCTGGCAATGCACGAGCACTGCCAAAAGGCAAAGGAAGGCGCTTAGCATGCGGCTTGTGCTCAAAGATTTCATACTGCCAGAGGACCGTAGCTGTGGTAAGCCCGCTTGCTCAATTGAGGTTAGATGTCACTTGCAAGATCTTAAGCCGCATCTGGTTTATGCTGATACCTGTTGTTAGACGACAACAAGGGCACATGTAGCAAATGCTTTTTCCTGGCTCATTTTGCAAGGCCACGCTCTTCTGCGGCTCTTTAGTGCTTGCCAAACTCGAAGGTGCCTGCTGCTGCTTCCATCTGACAAGGAGCACAGCCTTCTGACAGCAGCTTTCAGGTTGCGTACAATTGAGCTTGTCCATTTAGATGTGATGCTATTCCATATGTGTGTAAGGTGCAGGTGCAAGCTCCTGACAAATGTGTTCTCCCGGTACAGTTTCTCCCTGCCAGACACATGGAAATGTTTTCCTCTGGCATTCGCACCAAGAGTCGCAGATTGCTTAACTCAGGAGTTCTGAGACTGGAACCGCAAGAAGTGTTCCGCTTGCGTCATAAACAGTGCTCCAGAGCGCTGGGCAACGGGCACAACGAAGCGTTTGTGCAGGATAGCCACCATTCACGCCTAGTGCTGGCAATGCACGAGCACTGCCAAAAGGCAAAGGAAGGCACTTAGTATCCGGCTTGTGCGCAAAGCTTTCAGACTGCCACAGGACCGCAGCTGTGGTAATGCCGCTTGCTCATTTGACGTTAGATGTCGCCTGGCAGAACTTCACCGGCATCTGGTTTATGCTGCTACCTGTTGTTAGGCGACAACAAGGGCACATGAAGCAAATGCTGTTTGCTGGCTCATTTTGCAAGGCCACGCTCTTCTGTGGCTCTTTACTGCTTGCAAAACTTCAATGTGTGTGCTGCTGCTTCCATCTGACAAGGAGCACAGCCTTCTGACAGCAGCTTTCAGGTTGCGTACAATAGAGCTTGTCCATTTAGATGTGATGCCAATCCATATGTGTGTAAGGTGCAGGTGCAAGCTCCTGACAAATGTGTTCTCCCGATACAGTTTCTCCCTGCCAGACACATGGAAATGTTTTCCTCTGGCATTCGCACCAAGAGTCGGAGATTGCTTAACTCAGGAGTCTGAGACTGGAACGGCAAGAAGTGTTCCGCTTGCGTCATAAACAGTGCTCTAGAGCGCTTGGCAACAGGCACAACGAAGCGTGTGTGCGGGATAGCAACCTTTCACGCCCAGGGCTGGTAATGCACAAGCACTGCCAAAAGGCAAAGGAAGGCGCTTAGCATGCGGCTTGTGCTCAAAGCTTTCAGACTGCCAGAGGACCGTAGCTGTGGTAAGGCCGCTTGCTCAATTGAGGTTAGATGTCACTTGCAAGATCTTAAGCCGCATCTGGTTTATGCTGCTACCTGTTGTTAGGAGACAACAAGGGCATATGTAGCAAATGCTTTTTCCTTGCCCATTTTGCTACGCCACGCTCTTCTGCGGCTCTTTAGTTCTTGCCAACCTCCTATGTGCGTGCTGCTGCTTCCATCTGACAAGGAGCACAGCCTTCAGACAGCAGTTTTCAACTTGCCTAAGAAAAAGCTTGGCCATTTAGATGTGCTGCAAATCTGCGTGTGTGTAAGGTGCAGGTGCAAGCTCCTGACAAATGTGTTCTCCAGGTTCAGTTTCTCCCTGCCAGACACATTGAAAATGTTTTCCTCTGGCAATCGCACCAGGAGTTGCAGATTGCTTAACTCAGGAGCTCTGAGAATGGAACGGCAAGAGGTGTTCCGCTTGCGTCATAAACAGTGCTCCAGAGCGCATGGCAACGGGCACAATGAAAAGTGTGTCCGGGATAGTGACCATTCACGCCTAGTGCTGGCAATGCACGAGTACTGCCAAAAGGCAAAGGGAGGCGCTTAGCATCCGGCTTGTGCGCAAAGCTTTCAGACTGCCACAGGACCGCAGCTGTGGTAAGGCCGCTTGCTCATTTGACGTTAGATGTCGCTTGGCAAAACTTCACCCGCATCTGGTTTCTGCTGCTACCTGTTGTTAGGCGACAACAAGGGCACATGAAGCAAATGCTGTTTGCTGGCTCATTTTGCAAGGCCACGCTCTTCTGTGGCTCTTTACTGCTTGCCAAACTCGAAGGTGCCTGCTGCTGCTTCCATCTGACAAGGAACACAGCCTTCTGACAGCAGCTTTCAGGTTGCGTC
This sequence comes from Poecile montanus, assembly GCA_038429875.1. NCBI lineage: Eukaryota > Metazoa > Chordata > Aves > Passeriformes > Paridae > Poecile > Poecile montanus. The sequence goes on from JBBLMP010000075.1 coordinate 60,454, forward strand.
AAATAGAGCTTGTCCATTTAGATGAGATGCAAATCCATATGTGTGTAAGGTGCAGGTGCAAGCTCCTGACAAATGTGTTCTCCCGGTACAGTTTCTCCCTGCCAGACACATGGAAATGTTTTCCTCTGGCATTCGCACCAAGAGTCGCAGATTGCTTAACTCAGGAGCTCTGAGAATGGAACGGCAAGAGGTGTTCCGCTTGCATCATAAACAGTGGTGCAGAGCGCTTGGAAATGGGCACAACGATGCGTTTGTGCGGGAGAGTGACCATACATGCCCAGGGCTGGCAATGCACGAGCACTGCCAAAAGGCAAAGGAAGGCGCTTAGCATGCGGCTTGTGCACAAAGCTTTCAGACTGCCACAGGACCGTAGCTGTGGTAAGCCCGCTTGCTCAATTGAGGTTAGATGTCGCTTGCAAGATCTCAAGCCGCATATGGTTTATGCTGATACCTGTTGTTAGACGACAGCAAGGGCACATGTAGCAAATGCTTTTTCCTGCCTCATTTTGCTAGGCCACTCTCTTCTGTGGCACTATAGAGCTTGCCAAACTCCTATCTGCGTGCTGCTACTTCCATCTGACAAGGAGCACAGCCTTCAGACAGCAGCTTTCTACTCGCCTAAGAAAGAGCTTGGCTATTTTGATGTGCTGCAAATCTGCGTGTGTGTAAGGTGCAGGTGCAAGCTCCTGACAAAGTTGTTCTCTAGGTTCTGTTTCTCCCTGCCAGACACATTGGAAATGTTTTCCTCTGGCATTTGCACCAAGAGTTGCAGATTGCTTAAGTCAGGAGCTCTGAGAATGGAACGGCAGGAGGTGTTCCTCTTGCGTCATAAACAGTGCTCCAGAGCGCATGGCAACGTGCACAATGAAACGTGTGTGCGGGATAGTGCCCATTCACGCCTATTGCTGGCAATGCACGAGCACTGCCAAAAGGCAAAGGAAGGCGCTTAGCATCCGGCTTGTGTGCAAAGCTTTCAGACTGCCAGAGGACCGCAGCTGTGGTAAGGCCGCTTGCTCATTTGACGTTAGATGTCGCTTGGCAAAACTTCACCCGCATCTGGTTTATGATGCTACCTGTTGTTAGGTGACAACAAGGGCACATTTAGCAAATGCTTTTTCCTGCCTCATTTTGCTAGGCCTCTCTCTTCTTTGGCACTTTAGTGCTTGCCAAAGTCCAATCTGCGTGCTGCTGCTTCCATCGGACAAGGAGCACGGCTTTCTGACAGCAGCTTTCAACTTGCCTAAGAAAGAGCTTGGCTATTTTGATGTGCTGCAAATCTGCGTGTGTGTAAGGTGCAGGTGCAAGCTCCTGACAAAGTTGTTCTCCAGGTTCAGTTTCTCCCTGCCAGACACATTGGAAATGTTTTCCTTTGGCATTCGCACCAAGAGTCGCAGATTGCTTAACTGAGGAGCTCTGAGAATGGAACGGCAAGAGGTGTTCCGCTTGCGTCATAAACAGTGCTCTAGAGCGCATGGCAACGGGCACAATGAAACGTGTGTGCAGGATAGTGCCCATTCACGCCTAGTGCTGGCAATGCACGAGCACTGCCAAAAGGCAAAGGAAGGCGCTTAGCATGCGGCTTGTGCACAAAGCTTTCAGACTGCCACAGGACCGTAGCTGTGGTAAGCCCGCTTGCTCAATTGAGGTTAGATGTCACTTGCAAGATCTTAAGCCGCATCTGGTTTATGCTGCTACCTGTTGTTAGGCGACAACAAGGGCATATGTAGCAAATGCTTTTTCCTTGCCCATTTTGCTAGGCCACGCGCTTCTGCGGCTCTTTACTGCTTGCCAAATTCAAAGCTGCCTGCTGCTGCTTCCATCTGACAAGGAGCACAGCCTTCTGACAGCAGCTTTCAGGTTGCGTACAATAGAGCTTGTCCATTTAGATGTGATGCAAATCCATATGTGTGTAAGGTGCAGGTGCAAGCTCCTGACAATTGGGTTCTCCGGGTACAGTTTCTCCCTGCCAGACACATGGAAATGTTTTCCTCTGGCATTCACACCAAGTATCGCAGATTGCTTAACTGAGGAGCTCTGAGAATGGAACGGCAAGAGGTGTTCCGCTTTCGTCATAAACAGTGTTCTAGAGCGCATGGCAACGGGCACAATGAAACGTGTGTGCGGGATAGTGACCATTCACGCCTAGTGCTGGCAATGCACGAGCACTGCCAAAAGGCAAAGGAAGGCGCTTAGCATCCGGCTTGTGCACAAAGCTTTCAGACTGCCACAGGACCGTAGCTGTGGTAAGCCCGCTTGCTCAATTGACGTTAGCTGTCACTTGCAAGATCTTAAGCCGCATCTGGTTTATGCTGCTACCTGTTGTTAGGCGACAACAAGGGCACATGAAGCAAATGCTTTTTCCTGGCTCATTTTGGAAGGCCACACTCTTCTGCGGCTCTTTAGTGCTTGCCAAACTCGAAGGTGCCTGCTGCTGCTTCCATCTGACAAGGAGCACAGCCTTCTGACAGCAGCTTTCAGGTTGCGTACAATTGAGCTTGTCCATTTAGATGTGATGCAAATCCATATGTGTGTAAGGTGCAGGTGCAAGCTCCTGACAATTGGGTTCTCCCGGTACAGTTTCTCCCTGCCAGACACATGGAAATCTTTTCCTCTGGCATTCGCACCAAGAGTCGCAGATTGCTTAACTCAGGAGTTCTGAGAATGGAACGGCAAGAAGTGTTCTGCTTGCGTCATAAACAGTGCTCCAGAGCGCTTGGCAACAGGCACAACGAAGCGTTTGTGCAGGATTGCCACCATTCACGCCCAGGGCTGGCAATGCACGAGCACTGCCAAATGGCAAAGGAAGGCGCTTAGCATGCGGCTAGTGCACAAAGCTTTCAGACTGCCACAGGACCGTAGCTGTGGTAAGCCCGCTTTCTCAATTGACCTTAGCTGTCGTCTGGAAGAATTTGAGCGCCATCTGCTGTATGCTGCTACCTGTTGTTAGGCGACAACAAGGGCACATGTATCAAACACTTGTTCCTTGCCCATTTTGCTAGGCCACGCTCTTCTGCGGCTCTTTAGTGCTTGCCAAACTCCAATGTGCATGCTGCTGCTTCCATCTGACAAGGAGCACAGCCTTCTGACAGCAGCTTTCAGGTTGCGTACAATTGAGCTTGTCCATTTAGATGTGATGCAAATCCATATGTGTGTAAGGTTCAGGTGCAAGCTCCTGACTAATGTGTTCTCCCGGTACAGATTCTCCCTGCCAGACACATGGAAATGTTTTCCTCTGGCATTCGCACCAATAGTCGCAGATTGCTTAACTCAGGAGTTCTGAGACTGGAACCGCAAGAAGTGTTCCGCTTGTGTCATAAACAGTGCTCCAGAGCGCTGGGCAACGGGCACAATGAAGCGTTTGTGCAGGATAGCCACCATTCACGCCTAGTGCTGGCAATGCACGAGCACTGCCAAAAGGCAAAGGAAGGCACTTAGTATCCGGCTTGTGCGCAAAGCTTTCAGACTGCCACAGGACCGCAGCTGTGGTAATGCCGCTTGCTCATTTGACGTTAGATGTCGCCTGGCAGAACTTCACCCGCATCTGGTTTATGCTGCTACCTGTTGTTAGGCGACAACAAGGGCACATGAAGCAAATGCTGTTTGCTGGCTCATTTTGCAAGGCCACGCTCTTCTGTGGCTCTTTACTGCTTGCAAAACTTCAATGTGTGTGCTGCTGCTTCCATCTGACAAGGAGCACAGCCTTCTGACAGCAGCTTTCAGGTTGCGTACAATAGAGCTTGTCCATTTAGATGTGATGCAAATCTATATGTGTGTAAAATGCAAGTGCAAGCTCCTGACAAATGTGTTCTCCCGGTGCAGTTTCTCCCTGCCAGACACATGGAAATGTTTTCCTCTGGCATTCGCACCAAGAGTCGCAGATTGCTTAACTCAGGAGTCTGAGACTGGAACGGCAAGAAGTGTTCCGCTTGCGTCATAAACAGTGCTCCAGAGCGCATGGCAACGGGTACAATGAAACGTGTGTGCGGGATAGTGACCATTCACGCCTAGTGCTGGCAATGCACGAGTACTGCCAAAAGGCAAAGGGAGGCGCTTAGCATCCGGCTTGTGCGCAAAGCTTTCAGACTGCCAGAGGACCGCAGCTGTGGTAAGCCCGCTTGCTCAATTGACGTTAGATGTCACTTGCAAGATCTTAAGCCGCATCTGGTTTATGCTGCTACCTGTTGTTAGGCGACAACAAGGGCATATGTAACAAATGCTTTTTCCTTGCCCATTTTGCTAGGCCACGCTCTTCTGCGGCTCTTTTCTGCTTGCCAAACTCAAGGGTGCCTGCTGCTGCTTCCATCTGACAAGGGGCACAGCCTTCAGACAGCAGCTTTCAGGTTGCGTACAATAGAGCTTGTCCATTTAGATGTGATGCAAATCCATATGTGTGTAAGGTGCAGGTGCAAGCTCCTGACAAATGTGTTCTCCCGGTACAGTTTCTCCCTGCCAGACACATGGAAATGTTTTCCTCTGGCATTCGCACCAAGAGTCGCAGACTGCTTAACTCAGGGGTTCTGAGAATGGAACGGCAAGAAGTGTTCTGCTTGCGTCATAAACAGTGCTCCAGAGCGCTTGGCAACGGGCACAACGAAGCGTTTGTGCAGGATTGCCACCATTCACGCCCAGGGCTGGCAATGCACGAGCACTGCCAAATGGCAAAGGAAGGCGCTTAGCATGCGGCTTGTGCACAAAGCTTTCAGACTGCCACAGGACCGTAGCTGTGGTAAGCCCGCTTTCTCAATTTACCTTAGCTGTCGTCTGGAAGAATTTGAGCGCCATCTGCTGTATGCTGCTACCTGTTGTTAGGCGACAACAAGGGCACATGTATCAAACACTTGTTCCTTGCCCATTTTGCTAGGCCACGCTCTTCTGCGGCTCTTTAGTGCTTGCCAAACTCAAATGTGCATGCTGCTGCTTCCATCTGACAAGGAGCACAGCTTTCTAACAGCAGCCTTCAGCTTGCCTAAGAAAGAGCTTGGCCATTGAAATGTGCTGCAAATCTCTGTGTGCAGAAGGTGCAGGTGCAAGCTCCTGAGAAATGGGTTCTCCAGGTTCAGTTTCTCCCTGCCAGACACATTGGAAATGTTTTTTCTGGCACTCGCACCAAGAGTCCTAAATTGCTTAACTCAGGAGTTCGGAGAATGGAACGGCAAGAGGTGTTCCGCTTACGTCATAAACAATGCTCCAGAGCGCATGGCAACGTGCACAATGAAACGTGTGTGCGGGATAGTGCCCATTCACGCCTATTGCTGGCAATGCACGAGCACTGCCAAAAGGCAAAGGAAGGCGCTTAGCATCCAGCTTGTGCTCAAAGATTTCAGACTGCCACAGGACCGTAGCTGTGGTAAGCCCGCTTGCTCAATTGAGGTTAGCTGTCACTTGCAAGATCTTAAGCCGCATCTGGTTTATGCTGCTACCTGTTGTTAGGAGACAACAAGGGCATATGTAGCAAATGCTTTTTCCTGCCCATTTTGCTAGGCCACTCTCTTCTGCCGCTCTTTAGTTCTTGCCAAACTCCTATGTGCGTGCTGCTGCTTCCATCTGACAAGGAGCACAGCCTTCTGACAGCAGCTTTCAACTTGCCTAAGAAAAAGCTTGGCCATTTAGATGTGCTGCAAATCTGCGTGTGTGTAAGGTGCAGGTGCAAGCTCCTGACAAATGTGTTCTCCAGGTTCAGTTTCTCCCTGCCAGACACATTGGAAATATTTTCCTTTGGCATTCGCACCACGAGTTGCAGATTGCTTAACTCAGGAGCTCTGAGAATGGAATGGCAAGAGGTGTTCCGCTTGCATCATAAACAGTGGTGCAGAGCGCTTGGAAATGGGCACAACGATGCGTTTGTGCGGGAGAGTGACCATACATGCCCAGGGCTGGCAATGCACGAGCACTGCCAAAAGGCAAAGGAAGGCGCTTAGCATGCGGCTTGTGCACAAAGCTTTCAGACTGCCACAGGACCGTAGCTGTGGTAAGCCCGCTTGCTCAATTGAGGTTAGATGTCACTTGCAAGATCTTAAGCCGCATATGGTTTATGCTGATACCTGTTGTTAGACGACAGCAAGGGCACATGTAGCAAATGCTTTTTCCTGCCTCATTTTGCTAGGCCACTCTCTTCTGTGGCACTATAGAGCTTGCCAAACTCCTATCTGCGTGCTGCTACTTCCATCTGACAAGGAGCACAGCCTTCAGACAGCAGCTTTCTACTCGCCTAAGAAAGAGCTTGGCTATTTTGATGTGCTGCAAATCTGCGTGTGTGTAAGGTGCAGGTGCAAGCTCCTGACAAAGTTGTTCTCTAGGTTCTGTTTCTCCCTGCCAGACACATTGGAAATGTTTTCCTCTGGCATTCGCACCAGGAGTTGCAGATTGCTTAAGTCAGGAGCTCTGAGAATGGAACGGCAGGAGGTGTTCCTCTTGCGTCATAAACAGTGCTCCAGAGCGCATGGCAACGGGCACAATGAAACGTGTGTGCGGGATAGTGCCCATTCACGCCTATTGCTGGCAATGCACGAGTACTGCCAAAAGGCAAAGGAAGGCGCTTAGCATGCGGCTTGTGCACAAAGCTTTCAGACTGCCACAGGACCGTAGCTGTGGTAAGCCCGCTTGCTCAATTGAGGTTAGATGTCACTTGCAAGATCTTAAGCCGCATCTGGTTTATGCTGCTACCTGTTGTTAGGCGACAACAAGGGCATATGTAGCAAATGCTTTTTCCTTGCCCATTTTGCTAGGCCACGCGCTTCTGCGGCTCTTTACTGCTTGCCAAATTCAAAGCTGCCTGCTGCTGCTTCCATCTGACAAGGAGCACAGCCTTCTGACAGCAGCTTTCAGGTTGCGTACAATAGAGCTTGTCCATTTAGATGTGATGCAAATCCATATGTGTGTAAGGTGCAGGTGCAAGCTCCTGACAATTGGGTTCTCCGGGTACAGTTTCTCCCTGCCAGACACATGGAAATGTTTTCCTCTGGCATTCACACCAAGTATCGCAGATTGCTTAACTGAGGAGCTCTGAGAATGGAACGGCAAGAGGTGTTCCGCTTTCGTCATAAACAGTGTTCTAGAGCGCATGGCAACGGGCACAATGAAACGTGTGTGCAGGATAGTGACCATTCACGCCTAGTGCTGGCAATGCACGAGCACTGCCAAAAGGCAAAGGAAGGCGCTTAGCATGCGGCTTGTGCACAAAGCTTTCAGACTGCCACAGGACCGTAGCTGTGGTAAGCCCGCTTGCTCAATTGACGTTAGCTGTCACTTGCAAGATCTTAAGCCGCATCTGGTTTATGCTGCTACCTGTTGTTAGGCGACAACAAGGGCACATGAAGCAAATGCTTTTTCCTGGCTCATTTTGGAAGGGCACACTCTTCTGCGGCTCTTTAGTGCTTGCCAAACTCGAAGGTGCCTGCTGCTGCTTCCATCTGACAAGGAGCACAGCCTTCTGACAGCAGCTTTCAGGTTGCGTACAATTGAGCTTGTCCATTTAGATGTGATGCAAATCCATATGTGTGTAAGGTGCAGGTGCAAGCTCCTGACAATTGTGTTCTCCCGGTACAGTTTCTCCCTGCCAGACACATGGAAATCTTTTCCTCTGGCATTCGCACCAAGAGTCGCAGATTGCTTAACTCAGGAGTTCTGAGAATGGAACGGCAAGAAGTGTTCCGCTTGCGTCATAAACAGTGCTCCAGAGCGCTTGGCAACGGGCACAACGAAGCGTTTGTGCAGGATAGCCACCGTTCACGCCCAGGGCTGGCAATGCACGAGCACTGCCAAAAGGCAAAGGGAGGCGCTTAGCATCCGGCTTGTGCGCAAAGCTTTCAGACTGCCAGAGGACCGCAGCTGTGGTAAGGCCGCTTGCACATTTGACGTTAGATGTCGCTTGGCAAAACTTCACCCGCATCTGGTTTATGATGCTACCTGTTGTTAGGTGACAACAAGGGCACATTTAGCAAATGCTTTTTCCTGCCTCATTTTGCTAGGCCACTCTCTTCTGTGGCACTTTAGTGCTTGCCAAAGTCCAATCTGCGTGCTGCTGCTTCCATCGGACAAGGAGCACAGCTTTCTGACAGCAGCTTTCTACCAGCCTAAGAAAGAGCTTGCCTATTTAGATGTGCTGCAAATCTGCGTTTGTGTAAGGTGCAGGTGCAAGCTCCTGACAAAGTTGTTCTCCAGGTTCAGTTTCTCCCTGCCAGACACATTGGAAATGTTTTCCTCTGGCATTCGCACCAAGAGTCGCAGATTGCTTATCTGAGGAGCTCTGAGAATGGAACGGCAAGAGGTGTTCCGCTTTCGTCATAAACAGTGTTCTAGAGCGCATGGCAACGGGCACAATGAAACGTGTGTGCGGGATAGTGACCATTCATGCCCAGGGCTGGAAATGCACGAGCACTGCCAAAAGGCAAAGGAAGGCGCTTAGCATGCGGCTTGTGCACAAAGCTTTCAGACTGCCACAGGACCGCAGCTGTGGTAAGCCCGCTTGCTCAATTGACGTTAGCTGTCACTTGCAAGATCTTAAGCCGCATCTGGTTTATGCTGCTACCTGTTGTTAGGCGACAACAAGGGCACATGAAGCAAATGCTTTTTCCTGGCTCATTTTGGAAGGCCACACTCTTCTGCGGCTCTTTAGTGCTTGCCAAACTCGAAGGTGCCTGCTGCTGCTTCCATCTGACAAGGAGCACAGCCTTCTGACAGCAGCTTTCAGGTTGCGTACAATTGAGCTTGTCCATTTAGATGTGATGCAAATCCATATGTGTGTAAGGTGCAGGTGCAAGCTCCTGACAATTGGGTTCTCCCGGTACAGTTTCTCCCTGCCAGACACATGGAAATCTTTTCCTCTGGCATTCGCACCAAGAGTCGCAGATTGCTTAACTCAGGAGTTCTGAGAATGGAACCGCAAGAAGTGTTCCGCTTGCGTCATAAACAGTGCTCCAGAGCGCTTGGCAACGGGCACAACGAAGCGTTTGTGCAGGATTGCCACCGTTCACGCCCAGGGCTGGCAATGCACGAGCACTGCCAAAAGGCAACGGGAGGCGCTTAGCATCCGGCTTGTGCGCAAAGCTTTCAGACTGCCAGAGGACCGCAGCTGTGGTAAGGCCGCTTGCTCATTTGGCGTTAGATGTCGCTTGGCAAAACTTCACCCGCATCTGGTTTATGATGCTACCTGTTGTTAGGTGACAACAAAGGCACATGTAGCAAATGCTTTTTCCTGCCTCATTTTGCTAGGCCACTCTTCTTTGTGGCACTTTAGTGCTTGCCAAAGTCCAATCTGCGTGCTGCTGCTTCCATCGGACAAGGAGCACAGCTTTCTGACAGCAGCTTTCTACCTGCCTAAGAAAGAGCTTGCCTATTTAGATGTGCTGCAAATCTGCGTTTGTGTAAGGTGCAGGTGCAAGCTCCTGACAAAGTTGTTCTCCAGGTTCAGTTTCTCCCTGCCAGACACATTGGAAATGTTTTCCTCTGGCATTCGCACCAAGAGTCGCAGATTGCTTATCTGAGGAGCTCTGAGAATGGAACGGCAAGAGGTGTTCCGCTTGCGTCATAAACAGTGCTCCATAGCGCATGGCAACGGGCACAATGAAACGTGTGTGCGGGATAGTGCCCATTCACGCCTAGTGCTGGCAATGCACGAGCACTGCCAAAAGGCAAAGGAAGGCACTTAGTATCCGGCTTGTGCGCAAAGCTTTCAGACTGCCACAGGACCGCAGCTGTGGTAATGCCGCTTGCTCATTTGACGTTAGATGTCGCCTGGCAGAACTTCACCCGCATCTGGTTTATGCTGCTACCTGTTGTTAGGCGACAACAAGGGCACATGAAGCAAATGCTGTTTCCTGGCTCATTTTGCAAGGCCACGCTCTTCTGTGGCTCTTTAGTGCTTGCCAAACTCGAAGGTGCCTGCTGCTGCTTCCATCTGACAAGGAACACAGCCTTCTGACAGCAGCTTTCAGGTTGCGTCAAATAGAGCTTGTCCATTTAGATGAGATGCAAATCCATATGTGTGTAAGGTGCAGGTGCAAGCTCCTGACAAATGTGTTCTCCCGGTACAGTTTCTCCCTGCCAGACACATGGAAATGTTTTCCTCTGGCATTCGCACCAAGAGTCGCAGATTGCTTAACTCAGGAGCTCTGAGAATGGAACGGCAAGAGGTGTTCCGCTTGCATCATAAACAGTGGTGCAGAGCGCTTGGAAATGGGCACAACGATGCGTTTGTGCGGGAGAGTGACCATACATGCCCAGGGCTGGCAATGCACGAGCACTGCCAAAAGGCAAAGGAAGGCGCTTAGCATGCGGCTTGTGCACAAAGCTTTCAGACTGCCACAGGACCGTAGCTGTGGTAAGCCCGCTTGCTCAATTGAGGTTAGATGTCACTTGCAAGATCTTAAGCCGCATATGGTTTATGCTGATACCTGTTGTTAGACGACAGCAAGGGCACATGTAGCAAATGCTTTTTCCTGGCTCATTTTGCTAGGCCACTCTCTTCTGTGGCACTATAGAGCTTGCCAAACTCCTATCTGCGTGCTGCTACTTCCATCTGACAAGGAGCACAGCCTTCAGACAGCAGCTTTCTACTCGCCTAAGAAAGAGCTTGGCTATTTTGATGTGCTGCAAATCTGCGTGTGTGTAAGGTGCAGGTGCAAGCTCCTGACAAAGTTGTTCTCTAGGTTCTGTTTCTCCCTGCCAGACACATTGGAAATGTTTTCCTCTGGCATTCGCACCAGGAGTTGCAGATTGCTTAACTCAGGAGCTCTGAGAATGGAACGGCAAGAGGTGTTCCGCTTGCGTCATAAACAGTGCTCCAGAGCGCATGGCAACGTGCACAATGAAACGTGTGTGCGGGATAGTGCCCATTCACGCCTAGTGCTGGCAATGCACGAGCACTGCCAAAAGGCAAAGGAAGGTGCTTAGCATCCGGCTTGTGTGCAAAGCTTTCAGACTGCCAGAGGACCGCAGCTGTGGTAAGGCCGCTTGCTCATTTGACGTTAGATGTCGCTTGGCAAAACTTCACCCGCATCTGGTTTATGATGCTACCTGTTGTTAGGTGACAACAAGGGCACATTTAGCAAATGCTTTTTCCTGCCTCATTTTGCTAGGCCTCTCTCTTCTTTGGCACTTTAGTGCTTGCCAAAGTCCAATCTGTGTGCTGCTGCTTCCATCGGACAAGGAGCACGGCTTTCTGACAGCAGCTTTCAACTTGCCTAAGAAAGAGCTTGGCTATTTTGATGTGCTGCAAATCTGCGTGTGTGTAAGGTGCAGGTGCAAGCTCCTGACAAAGTTGTTCTCCAGGTTCAGTTTCTCCCTGCCAGACACATTGGAAATGTTTTCCTTTGGCATTCGCACCAAGAGTCGCAGATTGCTTAACTGAGGAGCTCTGAGAATGGAACGGCAAGAGGTGTTCCGCTTTCGTCATAAACAGTGCTCTAGAGCGCATGGCAACGGGCACAATGAAACGTGTGTGCAGGATAGTGCCCATTCACGCCTAGTGCTGGCAATGCACGAGCACTGCCAAAAGGCAAAGGAAGGCGCTTAGCATGCGGCTTGTGCACAAAGCTTTCAGACTGCCACAGGACCGTAGCCGTGGTAAGCCCGCTTGCTCAATTGAGGTTAGATGTCACTTGCAAGATCTTAAGCCGCATCTGGTTTATGCTGCTACCTGTTGTTAGGCGACAACAAGGGCATATGTAGCAAATGCTTTTTCCTTGCCCATTTTGCTAGGCCACGCGCTTCTGCGGCTCTTTACTGCTTGCCAAATTCAAAGCTGCCTGCTGCTGCTTCCATCTGACAAGGAGCACAGCCTTCTGACAGCAGCTTTCAGGTTGCGTACAATAGAGCTTGTCCATTTAGATGTGATGCAAATCCATATGTGTGTAAGGTGCAGGTGCAAGCTCCTGACAATTGGGTTCTCCGGGTACAGTTTCTCCCTGCCAGACACATGGAAATGTTTTCCTCTGGCATTCACACCAAGTATCGCAGATTGCTTAACTGAGGAGCTCTGAGAATGGAACGGCAAGAGGTGTTCCGCTTTCGTCATAAACAGTGTTCTAGAGCGCATGGCAACGGGCACAATGAAACGTGTGTGCGGGATAGTGACCATTCACGCCTAGTGCTGGCAATGCACGAGCACTGCCAAAAGGCAAAGGAAGGCGCTTAGCATGCGGCTTGTGCACAAAGCTTTCAGACTGCCACAGGACCGTAGCTGTGGTAAGCCCGCTTGCTCAATTGACGTTAGCTGTCACTTGCAAGATCTTAAGCCGCATCTGGTTTATGCTGCTACCTGTTGTTAGGCGACAACAAGGGCACATGAAGCAAATGCTTTTTCCTGGCTCATTTTGGAAGGCCACACTCTTCGGCGGCTCTTTAGTGCTTGCCAAACTCGAAGGTGCCTGCTGCTGCTTCCATCTGACAAGGAGCACAGCCTTCTGACAGCAGCTTTCAGGTTGCGTACAATTGAGCTTGTCCATTTAGATGTGATGCAAATCCATATGTGTGTAAGGTGCAGGTGCAAGCTCCTGACAATTGGGTTCTCCCGGTACAGTTTCTCCCTGCCAGACACATGGAAATCTTTTCCTCTGGCATTCGCACCAAGAGTCGCAGATTGCTTAACTCAGGAGTTCTGAGAATGGAACGGCATGAAGTGTTCCGCTTGCGTCATAAACAGTGCTCCAGAGCGCTTGGCAACGGGCACAACGAAGCGTTTGTGCAGGATAGCCTCCGTTCACGCCCAGGGCTGGCAATGCACGAGCACTGCCAAAAGTCAACGGGAGGCGCTTAGCATCCGGCTTGTGCGCAAAGCTTTCAGACTGCCAGAGGACCGCAGCTGTGGTAAGGCCGCTTGCACATTTGACGTTAGATGTCGCTTGGCAAAACTTCACCCGCATCTGGTTTATGATGCTACCTGTTGTTAGGTGACAACAAGGGCACATTTAGCAAATGCTTTTTCCTGCCTCATTTTGCTAGGCCACTCTCTTCTGTGGCACTTTAGTGCTTGCCAAAGTCCAATCTGCGTGCTGCTGCTTCCATCGGACAAGGAGCACAGCTTTCTGACAGCAGCTTTCTACCTGCCTAAGAAAGAGCTTGCCTATTTAGATGTGCTGCAAATCTGCGTTTGTGTAAGGTGCAGGTGCAAGCTCCTGACAAAGTTGTTCTCCAGGTTCAGTTTCTCCCTGCCAGACACATTGGAAATGTTTTCCTCTGGCATTCGCACCAAGAGTCGCAGATTGCTTATCTGAGGAGCTCTGAGAATGGAACGGCAAGAGGTGTTCCGCTTTCGTCATAAACAGTGTTCTAGAGCGCATGGCAACGGGCACAATGAAACGTGTGTGCGGGATAGTGACCATTCATGCCCAGGGCTGGAAATGCACGAGAACTGCCAAAAGGCAAAGGAAGGCACTTAGCATGCGGCTTGTGCACAAAGCTTTCAGACTGCCACAGGACCGCAGCTGTGGTAAGCCCGCTTGCTCAATTGACGTTAGCTGTCACTTGCAAGATCTTAAGCCGCATCTGGTTTATGCTGCTACCTGTTGTTAGGCGACAACAAGGGCACATGAAGCAAATGCTTTTTCCTGGCTCATTTTGGAAGGCCACACTCTTCTGCGGCTCTTTAGTGCTTGCCAAACTCGAAGGTGCCTGCTGCTGCTTCCATCTGACAAGGAGCACAGCCTTCTGACAGCAGCTTTCAGGTTGCGTACAATTGAGCTTGTCCATTTAGATGTGATGCAAATCCATATGTGTGTAAGGTGCAGGTGCAAGCTCCTGACAATTGGGTTCTCCCGGTACAGTTTCTCCCTGCCAGACACATGGAAATCTTTTCCTCTGGCATTCGCACCAAGAGTCGCAGATTGCTTAACTCAGGAGTTCTGAGAATGGAACCGCAAGAAGTGTTCCGCTTGCGTCATAAACAGTGCTCCAGAGCGCTTGGCAACGGGCACAACGAAGCGTTTGTGCAGGATTGCCACCATTCACGCCCAGGGCTGGCAATGCACGAGCACTGCCAAAAGGCAACGGGAGGCGCTTAGCATCCGGCTTGTGCGCAAAGCTTTCAGACTGCCAGAGGACCGCAGCTGTGGTAAGGCCGCTTGCTCATTTGGCGTTAGATGTCGCTTGGCAAAACTTCACCCGCATCTGGTTTATGATGCTACCTGTTGTTAGGTGACAACAAAGGCACATGTAGCAAATGCTTTTTCCTGCCTCATTTTGCTAGGCCACTCTTCTTTGTGGCACTTTAGTGCTTGCCAAAGTCCAATCTGCGTGCTGCTGCTTCCATCGGACAAGGAGCACAGCTTTCTGACAGCAGCTTTCTACCTGCCTAAGAAAGAGCTTGCCTATTTAGATGTGCTGCAAATCTGCGTTTGTGTAAGGTGCAGGTGCAAGCTCCTGACAAAGTTGTTCTCCAGGTTCAGTTTCTCCCTGCCAGACACATTGGAAATGTTTTCCTCTGGCATTCGCACCAAGAGTCGCAGATTGCTTATCTGAGGAGCTCTGAGAATGGAACGGCAAGAGGTGTTCCGCTTGCGTCATAAACAGTGCTCCATAGCGCATGGCAACGGGCACAATGAAACGTGTGTGCGGGATAGTGCCCATTCACGCCTAGTGCTGGCAATGCACGAGCACTGCCAAAAGGCAAAGGAAGGCACTTAGTATCCGGCTTGTGCGCAAAGCTTTCAGACTGCCACAGGACCGCAGCTGTGGTAATGCCGCTTGCTCATTTGACGTTAGATGTCGCCTGGCAGAACTTCACCCGCATCTGGTTTATGCTGCTACCTGTTGTTAGGCGACAACAAGGGCACATGAAGCAAATGCTGTTTGCTGGCTCATTTTGCAAGGCCACGCTCTTCTGTGGCTCTTTAGTGCTTGCCAAACTCGAAGGTGCCTGCTGCTGCTTCCATCTGACAAGGAACACAGCCTTCTGACAGCAGCTTTCAGGTTGCGTCAAATAGAGCTTGTCCATTTAGATGAGATGCAAATCCATATGTGTGTAAGGTGCAGGTGCAAGCTCCTGACAAATGTGTTCTCCCGGTACAGTTTCTCCCTGCCAGACACATGGAAATGTTTTCCTCTGGCATTCGCACCAAGAGTCGCAGATTGCTTAACTCAGGAGCTCTGAGAATGGAACGGCAAGAGGTGTTCCGCTTGCATCATAAACAGTGGTGCAGAGCGCTTGGAAATGGGCACAACGATGCGTTTGTGCGCGAGAGTGACCATACATGCCCAGGGCTGGCAATGCACGAGCACTGCCAAAAGGCAAAGGAAGGCGCTTAGCATGCGGCTTGTGCACAAAGCTTTCAGACTGCCACAGGACCGTAGCTGTGGTAAGCCCGCTTGCTCAATTGAGGTTAGATGTCACTTGCAAGATCTTAAGCCGCATATGGTTTATGCTGATACCTGTTGTTAGACGACAGCAAGGGCACATGTAGCAAATGCTTTTTCCTGGCTCATTTTGCTAGGCCACTCTCTTCTGTGGCACTATAGAGCTTGCCAAACTCCTATCTGCGTGCTGCTACTTCCATCTGACAAGGAGCACAGCCTTCAGACAGCAGCTTTCTACTCGCCTAAGAAAGAGCTTGGCTATTTTGATGTGCTGCAAATCTGCGTGTGTGTAAGGTGCAGGTGCAAGCTCCTGACAAAGTTGTTCTCTAGGTTCTGTTTCTCCCTGCCAGACACATTGGAAATGTTTTCCTCTGGCATTCGCACCAGGAGTTGCAGATTGCTTAACTCAGGAGCTCTGAGAATGGAACGGCAAGAGGTGTTCCGCTTGCGTCATAAACAGTGCTCCAGAGCGCATGGCAACGTGCACAATGAAACGTGTGTGCGGGATAGTGCCCATTCACGCCTAGTGCTGGCAATGCACGAGCACTGCCAAAAGGCAAAGGAAGGCGCTTAGCATCCGGCTTGTGTGCAAAGCTTTCAGACTGCCAGAGGACCGCAGCTGTGGTAAGGCCGCTTGCTCATTTGACGTTAGATGTCGCTTGGCAAAACTTCACCCGCATCTGGTTTATGATGCTACCTGTTGTTAGGTGACAACAAGGGCACATTTAGCAAATGCTTTTTCCTGCCTCATTTTGCTAGGCCTCTCTCTTCTTTGGCACTTTAGTGCTTGCCAAAGTCCAATCTGCGTGCTGCTGCTTCCATCGGACAAGGAGCACGGCTTTCTGACAGCAGCTTTCAACTTGCCTAAGAAAGAGCTTGGCTATTTTGATGTGCTGCAAATCTGCGTGTGTGTAAGGTGCAGGTGCAAGCTCCTGACAAAGTTGTTCTCCAGGTTCAGTTTCTCCCTGCCAGACACATTGGAAATGTTTTCCTTTGGCATTCGCACCAAGAGTCGCAGATTGCTTAACTGAGGAGCTCTGAGAATGGAACGGCAAGAGGTGTTCCGCTTTCGTCATAAACAGTGCTCTAGAGCGCATGGCAACGGGCACAATGAAACGTGTGTGCAGGATAGTGCCCATTCACGCCTAGTGCTGGCAATGCACGAGCACTGCCAAAAGGCAAAGGAAGGCGCTTAGCATGCGGCTTGTGCACAAAGCTTTCAGACTGCCACAGGACCGTAGCCGTGGTAAGCCCGCTTGCTCAATTGAGGTTAGATGTCACTTGCAAGATCTTAAGCCGCATCTGGTTTATGCTGCTACCTGTTGTTAGGCGACAACAAGGGCATATGTAGCAAATGCTTTTTCCTTGCCCATTTTG
Organism: Poecile montanus; assembly: GCA_038429875.1. Lineage (NCBI taxonomy): Eukaryota > Metazoa > Chordata > Aves > Passeriformes > Paridae > Poecile > Poecile montanus. The sequence continues at coordinate 77,119 of JBBLMP010000075.1, forward strand.
CTAGGCCACGCGCTTCTGCGGCTCTTTACTGCTTGCCAAATTCAAAGCTGCCTGCTGCTGCTTCCATCTGACAAGGAGCACAGCCTTCTGACAGCAGCTTTCAGGTTGCGTACAATAGAGCTTGTCCATTTAGATGTGATGCAAATCCATATGTGTGTAAGGTGCAGGTGCAAGCTCCTGACAATTGGGTTCTCCGGGTACAGTTTCTCCCTGCCAGACACATGGAAATGTTTTCCTCTGGCATTCACACCAAGTATCGCAGATTGCTTAACTGAGGAGCTCTGAGAATGGAACGGCAAGAGGTGTTCCGCTTTCGTCATAAACAGTGTTCTAGAGCGCATGGCAACGGGCACAATGAAACGTGTGTGCGGGATAGTGACCATTCACGCCTAGTGCTGGCAATGCACGAGCACTGCCAAAAGGCAAAGGAAGGCGCTTAGCATGCGGCTTGTGCACAAAGCTTTCAGACTGCCACAGGACCGTAGCTGTGGTAAGCCCGCTTGCTCAATTGACGTTAGCTGTCACTTGCAAGATCTTAAGCCGCATCTGGTTTATGCTGCTACCTGTTGTTAGGCGACAACAAGGGCACATGAAGCAAATGCTTTTTCCTGGCTCATTTTGGAAGGCCACACTCTTCGGCGGCTCTTTAGTGCTTGCCAAACTCGAAGGTGCCTGCTGCTGCTTCCATCTGACAAGGAGCACAGCCTTCTGACAGCAGCTTTCAGGTTGCGTACAATTGAGCTTGTCCATTTAGATGTGATGCAAATCCATATGTGTGTAAGGTGCAGGTGCAAGCTCCTGACAATTGTGTTCTCCCGGTACAGTTTCTCCCTGCCAGACACATGGAAATCTTTTCCTCTGGCATTCGCACCAAGAGTCGCAGATTGCTTAACTCAGGAGTTCTGAGAATGGAACGGCAAGAAGTGTTCCGCTTGCGTCATAAACAGTGCTCCAGAGCGCTTGGCAACGGGCACAACGAAGCGTTTGTGCAGGATAGCCACCGTTCACGCCCAGGGCTGGCAATGCACGAGCACTGCCAAAAGTCAATGGGAGGCGCTTAGCATCCGGCTTGTGCGCAAAGCTTTCAGACTGCCAGAGGACCGCAGCTGTGGTAAGGCCGCTTGCACATTTGACGTTAGATGTCGCTTGGCAAAACTTCACCCGCATCTGGTTTATGATGCTACCTGTTGTTAGGTGACAACAAGGGCACATTTAGCAAATGCTTTTTCCTGCCTCATTTTGCTAGGCCACTCTCTTCTGTGGCACTTTAGTGCTTGCCAAAGTCCAATCTGCGTGCTGCTGCTTCCATCGGACAAGGAGCACAGCTTTCTGACAGCAGCTTTCTACCTGCCTAAGAAAGAGCTTGCCTATTTAGATGTGCTGCAAATCTGCGTTTGTGTAAGGTGCAGGTGCAAGCTCCTGACAAAGTTGTTCTCCAGGTTCAGTTTCTCCCTGCCAGACACATTGGAAATGTTTTCCTCTGGCATTCGCACCAAGAGTCGCAGATTGCTTATCTGAGGAGCTCTGAGAATGGAACGGCAAGAGGTGTTCCGCTTTCGTCATAAACAGTGTTCTAGAGCGCATGGCAACGGGCACAATGAAACGTGTGTGCGGGATAGTGACCATTCATGCCCAGGGCTGGAAATGCACGAGCACTGCCAAAAGGCAAAGGAAGGCGCTTAGCATGCGGCTTGTGCACAAAGCTTTCAGACTGCCACAGGACCGCAGCTGTGGTAAGCCCGCTTGCTCAATTGACGTTAGCTGTCACTTGCAAGATCTTAAGCCGCATCTGGTTTATGCTGCTACCTGTTGTTAGGCGACAACAAGGGCACATGAAGCAAATGCTTTTTCCTGGCTCATTTTGGAAGGCCACACTCTTCTGCGGCTCTTTAGTGCTTGCCAAACTCGAAGGTGCCTGCTGCTGCTTCCATCTGACAAGGAGCACAGCCTTCTGACAGCAGCTTTCAGGTTGCGTACAATTGAGCTTGTCCATTTAGATGTGATGCAAATCCATATGTGTGTAAAGTGCAGGTGCAAGCTCCTGACAATTGGGTTCTCCCGGTACAGTTTCTCCCTGCCAGACACATGGAAATCTTTTCCTCTGGCATTCGCACCAAGAGTCGCAGATTGCTTAACTCAGGAGTTCTGAGAATGGAACCGCAAGAAGTGTTCCGCTTGCGTCATAAACAGTGCTCCAGAGCGCTTGGCAACGGGCACAACGAAGCGTTTGTGCAGGATTGCCACCATTCACGCCCAGGGCTGGCAATGCACGAGCACTGCCAAAAGGCAACGGGAGGCGCTTAGCATGCGGCTTGTGCGCAAAGCTTTCAGACTGCCAGAGGACCGCAGCTGTGGTAAGGCCGCTTGCTCATTTGGCGTTAGATGTCGCTTGGAAAAACTTCACCCGCATCTGGTTTATGATGCTACCTGTTGTTAGGTGACAACAAAGGCACATGTAGCAAATGCTTTTTCCTGCCTCATTTTGCTAGGCCACTCTTCTTTGTGGCACTTTAGTGCTTGCCAAAGTCCAATCTGCGTGCTGCTGCTTCCATCGGACAAGGAGCACAGCTTTCTGACAGCAGCTTTCTACCTGCCTAAGAAAGAGCTTGCCTATTTAGATGTGCTGCAAATCTGCGTTTGTGTAAGGTGCAGGTGCAAGCTCCTGACAAAGTTGTTCTCCAGGTTCAGTTTCTCCCTGCCAGACACATTGGAAATGTTTTCCTCTGGCATTCGCACCAAGAGTCGCAGATTGCTTATCTGAGGAGCTCTGAGAATGGAACGGCAAGAGGTGTTCCGCTTGCGTCATAAACAGTGCTCCATAGCGCATGGCAACGGGCACAATGAAACGTGTGTGCGGGATAGTGCCCATTCACGCCTAGTGCTGGCAATGCACGAGCACTGCCAAAAGGCAAAGGAAGGCACTTAGTATCCGGCTTGTGCGCAAAGCTTTCAGACTGCCACAGGACCGCAGCTGTGGTAATGCCGCTTGCTCATTTGACGTTAGATGTCGCCTGGCAGAACTTCACCCGCATCTGGTTTATGCTGCTACCTGTTGTTAGGCGACAACAAGGGCACATGAAGCAAATGCTGTTTCCTGGCTCATTTTGCAAGGCCACGCTCTTCTGTGGCTCTTTAGTGCTTGCCAAACTCGAAGGTGCCTGCTGCTGCTTCCATCTGACAAGGAACACAGCCTTCTGACAGCAGCTTTCAGGTTGCGTCAAATAGAGCTTGTCCATTTAGATGAGATGCAAATCCATATGTGTGTAAGGTGCAGGTGCAAGCTCCTGACAAATGTGTTCTCCCGGTACAGTTTCTCCCTGCCAGACACATGGAAATGTTTTCCTCTGGCATTCGCACCAAGAGTCGCAGATTGCTTAACTCAGGAGCTCTGAGAATGGAACGGCAAGAGGTGTTCCGCTTGCATCATAAACAGTGGTGCAGAGCGCTTGGAAATGGGCACAACGATGCGTTTGTGCGGGAGAGTGACCATACATGCCCAGGGCTGGCAATGCACGAGCACTGCCAAAAGGCAAAGGAAGGCGCTTAGCATGCGGCTTGTGCACAAAGCTTTCAGACTGCCACAGGACCGTAGCTGTGGTAAGCCCGCTTGCTCAATTGAGGTTAGATGTCACTTGCAAGATCTTAAGCCGCATATGGTTTATGCTGATACCTGTTGTTAGACGACAGCAAGGGCACATGTAGCAAATGCTTTTTCCTGGCTCATTTTGCTAGGCCACTCTCTTCTGTGGCACTATAGAGCTTGCCAAACTCCTATCTGCGTGCTGCTACTTCCATCTGACAAGGAGCACAGCCTTCAGACAGCAGCTTTCTACTCGCCTAAGAAAGAGCTTGCCTATTTAGATGTGCTGCAAATCTGCGTGTGTGTAAGGTGCAGGTGCAAGCTCCTGACAAAGTTGTTCTCTAGGTTCTGTTTCTCCCTGCCAGACACATTGGAAATGTTTTCCTCTGGCATTCTCACCAGGAGTTGCAGATTGCTTAAGTCAGGAGCTCTGAGAATGGAACGGCAAGAGGTGTTCCGCTTGCGTCATAAACAGTGCTCCAGAGCGCTTGGCAACGGGCACAACGAAGCGTGTGTGCAGGATAGCCACCGTTCACGCCCAGGGCTGGCAATGCACGAGCACTGCCAAAAGTCAACGGGAGGCGCTTAGCATCCGGCTTGTGCGCAAAGCTTTCAGACTGCCAGAGGACCGCAGCTGTGGTAAGGCCGCTTGCACATTTGACGTTAGATGTCGCTTGGCAAAACTTCACCCGCATCTGGTTTATGATGCTACCTGTTGTTAGGTGACAACAAGGGCACATTTAGCAAATGCTTTTTCCTGCCTCATTTTGCTAGGCCACTCTCTTCTGTGGCACTTTAGTGCTTGCCAAAATCCAATCTGCGTGCTGCTGCTTCCATCGGACAAGGAGCACAGCTTTCTGACAGCAGCTTTCTACTCGCCTAAGAAAGAGCTTGCCTATTTAGATGTGCTGCAAATCTGCGTTTGTGTAAGGTGCAGGTGCAAGCTCCTGACAAAGTTGTTCTCCAGGTTCAGTTTCTCCCTGCCAGACACATTGGAAATGTTTTCCTCTGGCATTCGCACCAAGAGTCGCAGATTGCTTATCTGAGGAGCTCTGAGAATGGAACGGCAAGAGGTGTTCCGCTTTCGTCATAAACAGTGCTCCATAGCGCATGGCAACGGGCACAATGAAACGTGTGTGCGGGATAGTGACCATTCACGCCTAGTGCTGGAAATGCACGAGAACTGCCAAAAGGCAAAGGAAGGCGCTTAGCATGCGGCTTGTGCACAAAGCTTTCAGACTGCCACAGGACCGTAGCTGTGGTAAGCCCGCTTGCTCAATTGACGGTAGCTGTCACTTGCAAGATCTTAAGCCGCATCTGGTTTATGCTGCTACCTGTTGTTAGGCGACAACAAGGGCACATGAAGCAAATGCTTTTTCCTGGCTCATTTTGGAAGGCCACACTCTTCTGCGGCTCTTTAGTGCTTGCCAAACTCGAAGGTGCCTGCTGCTGCTTCCATCTGACAAGGAGCACAGCCTTCTGACAGCAGCTTTCAGGTTGCGTACAATTGAGCTTGTCCATTTAGATGTGATGCAAATCCATATGTGTGTAAGGTGCAGGTGCAAGCTCCTGACAATTGGGTTCTCCCGGTACAGTTTCTCCCTGCCAGACACATGGAAATCTTTTCCTCTGGCATTCGCACCAAGAGTCGCAGATTGCTTAACTCAGGAGTTCTGAGAATGGAACCGCAAGAAGTGTTCCGCTTGCGTCATAAACAGTGCTCCAGAGCGCTTGGCAACGGGCACAACGAAGCGTTTGTGCAGGATTGCCACCATTCACGCCCAGGGCTGGCAATGCACGAGCACTGCCAAAAGGCAACGGGAGGCGCTTAGCATCCGGCTTGTGCGCAAAGCTTTCAGACTGCCAGAGGACCGCAGCTGTGGTAAGGCCGCTTGCTCATTTGGCGTTAGATGTCGCTTGGCAAAACTTCACCCGCATCTGGTTTATGATGCTACCTGTTGTTAGGTGACAACAAAGGCACATGTAGCAAATGCTTTTTCCTGCCTCATTTTGCTAGGCCACTCTTCTTTGTGGCACTTTAGTGCTTGCCAAAGTCCAATCTGCGTGCTGCTGCTTCCATCGGACAAGGAGCACAGCTTTCTGACAGCAGCTTTCTACCTGCCTAAGAAAGAGCTTGCCTATTTAGATGTGCTGCAAATCTGCGTTTGTGTAAGGTGCAGGTGCAAGCTCCTGACAAAGTTGTTCTCCAGGTTCAGTTTCTCCCTGCCAGACACATTGGAAATGTTTTCCTCTGGCATTCGCACCAAGAGTCGCAGATTGCTTATCTGAGGAGCTCTGAGAATGGAACGGCAAGAGGTGTTCCGCTTGCGTCATAAACAGTGCTCCATAGCGCATGGCAACGGGCACAATGAAACGTGTGTGCGGGATAGTGCCCATTCATGCCTAGTGCTGGCAATGCACGAGCACTGCCAAAAGGCAAAGGAAGGCACTTAGTATCCGGCTTGTGCGCAAAGCTTTCAGACTGCCACAGGACCGCAGCTGTGGTAATGCCGCTTGCTCATTTGACGTTAGATGTCGCCTGGCAGAACTTCACCCGCATCTGGTTTATGCTGCTACCTGTTGTTAGGCGACAACAAGGGCACATGAAGCAAATGCTGTTTCCTGGCTCATTTTGCAAGGCCACGCTCTTCTGTGGCTCTTTACTGCTTGCCAAACTCGAAGGTGCCTGCTGCTGCTTCCATCTGACAAGGAACACAGCCTTCTGACAGCAGCTTTCAGGTTGCGTCAAATAGAGCTTGTCCATTTAGATGAGATGCAAATCCATATGTGTGTAAGGTGCAGGTGCAAGCTCCTGACAAATGTGTTCTCCCGGTACAGTTTCTCCCTGCCAGACACATGGAAATGTTTTCCTCTGGCATTCGCACCAAGAGTCGCAGATTGCTTAACTCAGGAGCTCTGAGAATGGAACGGCAAGAGGTGTTCCGCTTGCATCATAAACAGTGGTGCAGAGCGCTTGGAAATGGGCACAACGATGCGTTTGTGCGGGAGAGTGACCATACATGCCCAGGGCTGGCAATGCACGAGCACTGCCAAAAGGCAAAGGAAGGCGCTTAGCATGCGGCTTGTGCACAAAGCTTTCAGACTGCCACAGGACCGTAGCTGTGGTAAGCCCGCTTGCTCAATTGAGGTTAGATGTCACTTGCAAGATCTTAAGCCGCATATGGTTTATGCTGATACCTGTTGTTAGACGACAGCAAGGGCACATGTAGCAAATGCTTTTTCCTGGCTCATTTTGCTAGGCCACTCTCTTCTGTGGCACTATAGAGCTTGCCAAACTCCTATCTGCGTGCTGCTACTTCCATCTGACAAGGAGCACAGCCTTCAGACAGCAGCTTTCTACTCGCCTAAGAAAGAGCTTGCCTATTTAGATGTGCTGCAAATCTGCGTGTGTGTAAGGTGCAGGTGCAAGCTCCTGACAAAGTTGTTCTCTAGGTTCTGTTTCTCCCTGCCAGACACATTGGAAATGTTTTCCTCTGGCATTCTCACCAGGAGTTGCAGATTGCTTAAGTCAGGAGCTCTGAGAATGGAACGGCAAGAGGTGTTCCGCTTGCGTCATAAACAGTGCTCCAGAGCGCTTGGCAACGGGCACAACGAAGCGTGTGTGCAGGATAGCCACCGTTCACGCCCAGGGCTGGCAATGCACGAGCACTGCCAAAAGTCAACGGGAGGCGCTTAGCATCCGGCTTGTGCGCAAAGCTTTCAGACTGCCAGAGGACCGCAGCTGTGGTAAGGCCGCTTGCACATTTGACGTTAGATGTCGCTTGGCAAAACTTCACCCGCATCTGGTTTATGATGCTACCTGTTGTTAGGTGACAACAAGGGCACATTTAGCAAATGCTTTTTCCTGCCTCATTTTGCTAGGCCTCTCTCTTCTTTGGCACTTTAGTGCTTGCCAAAGTCCAATCTGCGTGCTGCTGCTTCCATCGGACAAGGAGCACGGCTTTCTGACAGCAGCTTTCAACTTGCCTAAGAAAGAGCTTGGCTATTTTGATGTGCTGCAAATCTGCGTGTGTGTAAGGTGCAGGTGCAAGCTCCTGACAAAGTTGTTCTCCAGGTTCAGTTTCTCCCTGCCAGACACATTGGAAATGTTTTCCTTTGGCATTCGCACCAAGAGTCGCAGATTGCTTAACTGAGGAGCTCTGAGAATGGAACGGCAAGAGGTGTTCCGCTTTCGTCATAAACAGTGCTCTAGAGCGCATGGCAACGGGCACAATGAAACGTGTGTGCAGGATAGTGCCCATTCACGCCTAGTGCTGGCAATGCACGAGCACTGCCAAAAGGCAAAGGAAGGCGCTTAGCATGCGGCTTGTGCACAAAGCTTTCAGACTGCCACAGGACCGTAGCTGTGGTAAGCCCGCTTGCTCAATTGAGGTTAGATGTCACTTGCAAGATCTTAAGCCGCATCTGGTTTATGCTGCTACCTGTTGTTAGGCGACAACAAGGGCATATGTAGCAAATGCTTTTTCCTTGCCCATTTTGCTAGGCCACGCGCTTCTGCGGCTCTTTACTGCTTGCCAAATTCAAAGCTGCCTGCTGCTGCTTCCATCTGACAAGGAGCACAGCCTTCTGACAGCAGATTTCAGGTTGCGTACAATTGAGCTTGTCCATTTAGATGTGATGCAAATCCATATGTGTGTAAGGTGCAGGTGCAAGCTCCTGACAATTGGGTTCTCCGGGTACAGTTTCTCCCTGCCAGACACATGGAAATGTTTTCCTCTGGCATTCACACCAAGTATCGCAGATTGCTTAACTGAGGAGCTCTGAGAATGGAACGGCAAGAGGTGTTCCGCTTTCGTCATAAACAGTGTTCTAGAGCGCATGGCAACGGGCACAATGAAACGTGTGTGCGGGATAGTGACCATTCACGCCCAGGGCTGGCAATGCACGAGCACTGCCAAAAGGCAAAGGAAGGCGCTTAGCATGCGGCTTGTGCACAAAGCTTTCAGACTGCCACAGGACCGTAGCTGTGGTAAGCCCGCTTGCTCAATTGACGTTAGCTGTCACTTGCAAGATCTTAAGCCGCATCTGGTTTATGCTGCTACCTGTTGTTAGGCGACAACAAGGGCACATGAAGCAAATGCTTTTTCCTGGCTCATTTTGGAAGGCCACACTCTTCTGCGGCTCTTTAGTGCTTGCCAAACTCGAAGGTGCCTGCTGCTGCTTCCATCTGACAAGGAGCACAGCCTTCTGAGAGCAGCTTTCAGGTTGCGTACAATTGAGCTTGTCCATTTAGATGTGATGCAAATCCATATGTGTGTAAGGTGCAGGTGCAAGCTCCTGACAATTGGGTTCTCCGGGTACAGTTTCTCCCTGCCAGACACATGGAAATGTTTTCCTCTGGCATTCACACCAAGTATCGCAGATTGCTTAACTGAGGAGCTCTGAGAATGGAACGGCAAGAGGTGTTCCGCTTTCGTCATAAACAGTGTTCTAGAGCGCATGGCAACGGGCACAATGAAACGTGTGTGCGGGATAGTGACCATTCACGCCTAGTGCTGGCAATGCACGAGCACTGCCAAAAGGCAAAGGAAGGCGCTTAGCATGCGGCTTGTGCACAAAGCTTTCAGACTGCCACAGGACCGTAGCTGTGGTAAGCCCGCTTGCTCAATTGACGTTAGCTGTCACTTGCAAGATCTTAAGCCGCATCTGGTTTATGCTGCTACCTGTTGTTAGGCGACAACAAGGGCACATGAAGCAAATGCTTTTTCCTGGCTCATTTTGGAAGGCCACACTCTTCGGCGGCTCTTTAGTGCTTGCCAAACTCGAAGGTGCCTGCTGCTGCTTCCATCTGACAAGGAGCACAGCCTTCTGACAGCAGCTTTCAGGTTGCGTACAATTGAGCTTGTCCATTTAGATGTGATGCAAATCCATATGTGTGTAAGGTGCAGGTGCAAGCTCCTGACAATTGTGTTCTCCCGGTACAGTTTCTCCCTGCCAGACACATGGAAATCTTTTCCTCTGGCATTTGCACCAAGAGTCGCAGATTGCTTAACTCAGGAGTTCTGAGAATGGAACGGCAAGAGGTGTTCCGCTTGCGTCATAAACAGTGCTCCAGAGCGCTTGGCAACGGGCACAACGAAGCGTTTGTGCAGGATAGCCACCGTTCACGCCCAGGGCTGGCAATGCACGAGCACTGCCAAAAGTCAATGGGAGGCGCTTAGCATCCGGCTTGTGCGCAAAGCTTTCAGACTGCCAGAGGACCGCAGCTGTGGTAAGGCCGCTTGCACATTTGACGTTAGATGTCGCTTGGCAAAACTTCACCCGCATCTGGTTTATGATGCTACCTGTTGTTAGGTGACAACAAGGGCACATTTAGCAAATGCTTTTTCCTGCCTCATTTTGCTAGGCCACTCTCTTCTGTGGCACTTTAGTGCTTGCCAAAGTCCAATCTGCGTGCTGCTGCTTCCATCGGACAAGGAGCACAGCTTTCTGACAGCAGCTTTCTACCTGCCTAAGAAAGAGCTTGCCTATTTAGATGTGCTGCAAATCTGCGTTTGTGTAAGGTGCAGGTGCAAGCTCCTGACAAAGTTGTTCTCCAGGTTCAGTTTCTCCCTGCCAGACACATTGGAAATGTTTTCCTCTGGCATTCGCACCAAGAGTCGCAGATTGCTTATCTGAGGAGCTCTGAGAATGGAACGGCAAGAGGTGTTCCGCTTTCGTCATAAACAGTGTTCTAGAGCGCATGGCAACGGGCACAATGAAACGTGTGTGCGGGATAGTGACCATTCATGCCCAGGGCTGGAAATGCACGAGCACTGCCAAAAGGCAAAGGAAGGCGCTTAGCATGCGGCTTGTGCACAAAGCTTTCAGACTGCCACAGGACCGCAGCTGTGGTAAGCCCGCTTGCTCAATTGACGTTAGCTGTCACTTGCAAGATCTTAAGCCGCATCTGGTTTATGCTGCTACCTGTTGTTAGGCGACAACAAGGGCACATGAAGCAAATGCTTTTTCCTGGCTCATTTTGGAAGGCCACACTCTTCTGCGGCTCTTTAGTGCTTGCCAAACTCGAAGGTGCCTGCTGCTGCTTCCATCTGACAAGGAGCACAGCCTTCTGACAGCAGCTTTCAGGTTGCGTACAATTGAGCTTGTCCATTTAGATGTGATGCAAATCCATATGTGTGTAAAGTGCAGGTGCAAGCTCCTGACAATTGGGTTCTCCCGGTACAGTTTCTCCCTGCCAGACACATGGAAATCTTTTCCTCTGGCATTCGCACCAAGAGTCGCAGATTGCTTAACTCAGGAGTTCTGAGAATGGAACCGCAAGAAGTGTTCCGCTTGCGTCATAAACAGTGCTCCAGAGCGCTTGGCAACGGGCACAACGAAGCGTTTGTGCAGGATTGCCACCATTCACGCCCAGGGCTGGCAATGCACGAGCACTGCCAAAAGGCAACGGGAGGCGCTTAGCATGCGGCTTGTGCGCAAAGCTTTCAGACTGCCAGAGGACCGCAGCTGTGGTAAGGCCGCTTGCTCATTTGGCGTTAGATGTCGCTTGGAAAAACTTCACCCGCATCTGGTTTATGATGCTACCTGTTGTTAGGTGACAACAAAGGCACATGTAGCAAATGCTTTTTCCTGCCTCATTTTGCTAGGCCACTCTTCTTTGTGGCACTTTAGTGCTTGCCAAAGTCCAATCTGCGTGCTGCTGCTTCCATCGGACAAGGAGCACAGCTTTCTGACAGCAGCTTTCTACCTGCCTAAGAAAGAGCTTGCCTATTTAGATGTGCTGCAAATCTGCGTTTGTGTAAGGTGCAGGTGCAAGCTCCTGACAAAGTTGTTCTCCAGGTTCAGTTTCTCCCTGCCAGACACATTGGAAATGTTTTCCTCTGGCATTCGCACCAAGAGTCGCAGATTGCTTATCTGAGGAGCTCTGAGAATGGAACGGCAAGAGGTGTTCCGCTTGCGTCATAAACAGTGCTCCATAGCGCATGGCAACGGGCACAATGAAACGTGTGTGCGGGATAGTGCCCATTCACGCCTAGTGCTGGCAATGCACGAGCACTGCCAAAAGGCAAAGGAAGGCACTTAGTATCCGGCTTGTGCGCAAAGCTTTCAGACTGCCACAGGACCGCAGCTGTGGTAATGCCGCTTGCTCATTTGACGTTAGATGTCGCCTGGCAGAACTTCACCCGCATCTGGTTTATGCTGCTACCTGTTGTTAGGCGACAACAAGGGCACATGAAGCAAATGCTGTTTCCTGGCTCATTTTGCAAGGCCACGCTCTTCTGTGGCTCTTTAGTGCTTGCCAAACTCGAAGGTGCCTGCTGCTGCTTCCATCTGACAAGGAACACAGCCTTCTGACAGCAGCTTTCAGGTTGCGTCAAATAGAGCTTGTCCATTTAGATGAGATGCAAATCCATATGTGTGTAAGGTGCAGGTGCAAGCTCCTGACAAATGTGTTCTCCCGGTACAGTTTCTCCCTGCCAGACACATGGAAATGTTTTCCTCTGGCATTCGCACCAAGAGTCGCAGATTGCTTAACTCAGGAGCTCTGAGAATGGAACGGCAAGAGGTGTTCCGCTTGCATCATAAACAGTGGTGCAGAGCGCTTGGAAATGGGCACAACGATGCGTTTGTGCGGGAGAGTGACCATACATGCCCAGGGCTGGCAATGCACGAGCACTGCCAAAAGGCAAAGGAAGGCGCTTAGCATGCGGCTTGTGCACAAAGCTTTCAGACTGCCACAGGACCGTAGCTGTGGTAAGCCCGCTTGCTCAATTGAGGTTAGATGTCACTTGCAAGATCTTAAGCCGCATATGGTTTATGCTGATACCTGTTGTTAGACGACAGCAAGGGCACATGTAGCAAATGCTTTTTCCTGGCTCATTTTGCTAGGCCACTCTCTTCTGTGGCACTATAGAGCTTGCCAAACTCCTATCTGCGTGCTGCTACTTCCATCTGACAAGGAGCACAGCCTTCAGACAGCAGCTTTCTACTCGCCTAAGAAAGAGCTTGCCTATTTAGATGTGCTGCAAATCTGCGTGTGTGTAAGGTGCAGGTGCAAGCTCCTGACAAAGTTGTTCTCTAGGTTCTGTTTCTCCCTGCCAGACACATTGGAAATGTTTTCCTCTGGCATTCTCACCAGGAGTTGCAGATTGCTTAAGTCAGGAGCTCTGAGAATGGAACGGCAAGAGGTGTTCCGCTTGCGTCATAAACAGTGCTCCAGAGCGCTTGGCAACGGGCACAACGAAGCGTGTGTGCAGGATAGCCACCGTTCACGCCCAGGGCTGGCAATGCACGAGCACTGCCAAAAGTCAACGGGAGGCGCTTAGCATCCGGCTTGTGCGCAAAGCTTTCAGACTGCCAGAGGACCGCAGCTGTGGTAAGGCCGCTTGCACATTTGACGTTAGATGTCGCTTGGCAAAACTTCACCCGCATCTGGTTTATGATGCTACCTGTTGTTAGGTGACAACAAGGGCACATTTAGCAAATGCTTTTTCCTGCCTCATTTTGCTAGGCCACTCTCTTCTGTGGCACTTTAGTGCTTGCCAAAATCCAATCTGCGTGCTGCTGCTTCCATCGGACAAGGAGCACAGCTTTCTGACAGCAGCTTTCTACTCGCCTAAGAAAGAGCTTGCCTATTTAGATGTGCTGCAAATCTGCGTTTGTGTAAGGTGCAGGTGCAAGCTCCTGACAAAGTTGTTCTCCAGGTTCAGTTTCTCCCTGCCAGACACATTGGAAATGTTTTCCTCTGGCATTCGCACCAAGAGTCGCAGATTGCTTATCTGAGGAGCTCTGAGAATGGAACGGCAAGAGGTGTTCCGCTTTCGTCATAAACAGTGCTCCATAGCGCATGGCAACGGGCACAATGAAACGTGTGTGCGGGATAGTGACCATTCACGCCTAGTGCTGGAAATGCACGAGAACTGCCAAAAGGCAAAGGAAGGCGCTTAGCATGCGGCTTGTGCACAAAGCTTTCAGACTGCCACAGGACCGTAGCTGTGGTAAGCCCGCTTGCTCAATTGACGGTAGCTGTCACTTGCAAGATCTTAAGCCGCATCTGGTTTATGCTGCTACCTGTTGTTAGGCGACAACAAGGGCACATGAAGCAAATGCTTTTTCCTGGCTCATTTTGGAAGGCCACACTCTTCTGCGGCTCTTTAGTGCTTGCCAAACTCGAAGGTGCCTGCTGCTGCTTCCATCTGACAAGGAGCACAGCCTTCTGACAGCAGCTTTCAGGTTGCGTACAATTGAGCTTGTCCATTTAGATGTGATGCAAATCCATATGTGTGTAAGGTGCAGGTGCAAGCTCCTGACAATTGGGTTCTCCCGGTACAGTTTCTCCCTGCCAGACACATGGAAATCTTTTCCTCTGGCATTCGCACCAAGAGTCGCAGATTGCTTAACTCAGGAGTTCTGAGAATGGAACCGCAAGAAGTGTTCCGCTTGCGTCATAAACAGTGCTCCAGAGCGCTTGGCAACGGGCACAACGAAGCGTTTGTGCAGGATTGCCACCATTCACGCCCAGGGCTGGCAATGCACGAGCACTGCCAAAAGGCAACGGGAGGCGCTTAGCATCCGGCTTGTGCGCAAAGCTTTCAGACTGCCAGAGGACCGCAGCTGTGGTAAGGCCGCTTGCTCATTTGGCGTTAGATGTCGCTTGGCAAAACTTCACCCGCATCTGGTTTATGATGCTACCTGTTGTTAGGTGACAACAAAGGCACATGTAGCAAATGCTTTTTCCTGCCTCATTTTGCTAGGCCACTCTTCTTTGTGGCACTTTAGTGCTTGCCAAAGTCCAATCTGCGTGCTGCTGCTTCCATCGGACAAGGAGCACAGCTTTCTGACAGCAGCTTTCTACCTGCCTAAGAAAGAGCTTGCCTATTTAGATGTGCTGCAAATCTGCGTTTGTGTAAGGTGCAGGTGCAAGCTCCTGACAAAGTTGTTCTCCAGGTTCAGTTTCTCCCTGCCAGACACATTGGAAATGTTTTCCTCTGGCATTCGCACCAAGAGTCGCAGATTGCTTATCTGAGGAGCTCTGAGAATGGAACGGCAAGAGGTGTTCCGCTTGCGTCATAAACAGTGCTCCATAGCGCATGGCAACGGGCACAATGAAACGTGTGTGCGGGATAGTGCCCATTCACGCCTAGTGCTGGCAATGCACGAGCACTGCCAAAAGGCAAAGGAAGGCACTTAGTATCCGGCTTGTGCGCAAAGCTTTCAGACTGCCACAGGACCGCAGCTGTGGTAATGCCGCTTGCTCATTTGACGTTAGATGTCGCCTGGCAGAACTTCACCCGCATCTGGTTTATGCTGCTACCTGTTGTTAGGCGACAACAAGGGCACATGAAGCAAATGCTGTTTCCTGGCTCATTTTGCAAGGCCACGCTCTTCTGTGGCTCTTTACTGCTTGCCAAACTCGAAGGTGCCTGCTGCTGCTTCCATCTGACAAGGAACACAGCCTTCTGACAGCAGCTTTCAGGTTGCGTCAAATAGAGCTTGTCCATTTAGATGAGATGCAAATCCATATGTGTGTAAGGTGCAGGTGCAAGCTCCTGACAAATGTGTTCTCCCGGTACAGTTTCTCCCTGCCAGACACATGGAAATGTTTTCCTCTGGCATTCGCACCAAGAGTCGCAGATTGCTTAACTCAGGAGCTCTGAGAATGGAACGGCAAGAGGTGTTCCGCTTGCATCATAAACAGTGGTGCAGAGCGCTTGGAAATGGGCACAACGATGCGTTTGTGCGGGAGAGTGACCATACATGCCCAGGGCTGGCAATGCACGAGCACTGCCAAAAGGCAAAGGAAGGCGCTTAGCATGCGGCTTGTGCACAAAGCTTTCAGACTGCCACAGGACCGTAGCTGTGGTAAGCCCGCTTGCTCAATTGAGGTTAGATGTCACTTGCAAGATCTTAAGCCGCATATGGTTTATGCTGATACCTGTTGTTAGACGACAGCAAGGGCACATGTAGCAAATGCTTTTTCCTGGCTCATTTTGCTAGGCCACTCTCTTCTGTGGCACTATAGAGCTTGCCAAACTCCTATCTGCGTGCTGCTACTTCCATCTGACAAGGAGCACAGCCTTCAGACAGCAGCTTTCTACTCGCCTAAGAAAGAGCTTGCCTATTTAGATGTGCTGCAAATCTGCGTGTGTGTAAGGTGCAGGTGCAAGCTCCTGACAAAGTTGTTCTCTAGGTTCTGTTTCTCCCTGCCAGACACATTGGAAATGTTTTCCTCTGGCATTCTCACCAGGAGTTGCAGATTGCTTAAGTCAGGAGCTCTGAGAATGGAACGGCAAGAGGTGTTCCGCTTGCGTCATAAACAGTGCTCCAGAGCGCTTGGCAACGGGCACAACGAAGCGTGTGTGCAGGATAGCCACCGTTCACGCCCAGGGCTGGCAATGCACGAGCACTGCCAAAAGTCAACGGGAGGCGCTTAGCATCCGGCTTGTGCGCAAAGCTTTCAGACTGCCAGAGGACCGCAGCTGTGGTAAGGCCGCTTGCACATTTGACGTTAGATGTCGCTTGGCAAAACTTCACCCGCATCTGGTTTATGATGCTACCTGTTGTTAGGTGACAACAAGGGCACATTTAGCAAATGCTTTTTCCTGCCTCATTTTGCTAGGCCTCTCTCTTCTTTGGCACTTTAGTGCTTGCCAAAGTCCAATCTGCGTGCTGCTGCTTCCATCGGACAAGGAGCACGGCTTTCTGACAGCAGCTTTCAACTTGCCTAAGAAAGAGCTTGGCTATTTTGATGTGCTGCAAATCTGCGTGTGTGTAAGGTGCAGGTGCAAGCTCCTGACAAAGTTGTTCTCCAGGTTCAGTTTCTCCCTGCCAGACACATTGGAAATGTTTTCCTTTGGCATTCGCACCAAGAGTCGCAGATTGCTTAACTGAGGAGCTCTGAGAATGGAACGGCAAGAGGTGTTCCGCTTTCGTCATAAACAGTGCTCTAGAGCGCATGGCAACGGGCACAATGAAACGTGTGTGCAGGATAGTGCCCATTCACGCCTAGTGCTGGCAATGCACGAGCACTGCCAAAAGGCAAAGGAAGGCGCTTAGCATGCGGCTTGTGCACAAAGCTTTCAGACTGCCACAGGACCGTAGCTGTGGTAAGCCCGCTTGCTCAATTGAGGTTAGATGTCACTTGCAAGATCTTAAGCCGCATCTGGTTTATGCTGCTACCTGTTGTTAGGCGACAACAAGGGCATATGTAGCAAATGCTTTTTCCTTGCCCATTTTGCTAGGCCACGCGCTTCTGCGGCTCTTTACTGCTTGCCAAATTCAAAGCTGCCTGCTGCTGCTTCCATCTGACAAGGAGCACAGCCTTCTGACAGCAGATTTCAGGTTGCGTACAATTGAGCTTGTCCATTTAGATGTGATGCAAATCCATATGTGTGTAAGGTGCAGGTGCAAGCTCCTGACAATTGGGTTCTCCGGGTACAGTTTCTCCCTGCCAGACACATGGAAATGTTTTCCTCTGGCATTCACACCAAGTATCGCAGATTGCTTAACTGAGGAGCTCTGAGAATGGAACGGCAAGAGGTGTTCCGCTTTCGTCATAAACAGTGTTCTAGAGCGCATGGCAACGGGCACAATGAAACGTGTGTGCGGGATAGTGACCATTCACGCCCAGGGCTGGCAATGCACGAGCACTGCCAAAAGGCAAAGGAAGGCGCTTAGCATGCGGCTTGTGCACAAAGCTTTCAGACTGCCACAGGACCGTAGCTGTGGTAAGCCCGCTTGCTCAATTGACGTTAGCTGTCACTTGCAAGATCTTAAGCCGCATCTGGTTTATGCTGCTACCTGTTGTTAGGCGACAACAAGGGCACATGAAGCAAATGCTTTTTCCTGGCTCATTTTGGAAGGCCACACTCTTCTGCGGCTCTTTAGTGCTTGCCAAACTCGAAGGTGCCTGCTGCTGCTTCCATCTGACAAGGAGCACAGCCTTCTGACAGCAGCTTTCAGGTTGCGTACAATTGAGCTTGTCCATTTAGATGTGATGCAAATCCATATGTGTGTAAGGTGCAGGTGCAAGCTCCTGACAATTGGGTTCTCCCGGTACAGTTTCTCCCTGCCAGACACATGGAAATCTTTTCCTCTGGCATTCGCACCAAGAGTCGCAGATTGCTTAACTCAGGAGTTCTGAGAATGGAACGGCAAGAAGTGTTCCGCTTGCGTCATAAACAGTGCTCCAGAGCGCATGGCAACGGGTACAACGAAGCGTTTGTGCAGGATAGCCACCGTTCACGCCCAGGGCTGGCAATGCACGAGCACTGCCAAAAGTCAACGGGAGGCGCTTAGCATCCGGCTTGTGCGCAAAGCTTTCAGACTGCCAGAGGACCGCAGCTGTGGTAAGGCCGCTTGCACATTTGACGTTAGATGTCGCTTGGCAAAACTTCACCCGCATCTGGTTTATGATGCTACCTGTTGTTAGGTGACAACAAGGGCACATTTAGCAAATGCTTTTTCCTGCCTCATTTTGCTAGGCCACTCTCTTCTGTGGCACTTTAGTGCTTGCCAAAGTCCAATCTGCGTGCTGCTGCTTCCATCGGACAAGGAGCACAGCTTTCTGACAGCAGCTTTCTACCTGCCTAAGAAAGAGCTTGCCTATTTAGATGTGCTGCAAATCTGCGTTTGTGTAAGGTGCAGGTGCAAGCTACTGACAAAGTTGTTCTCCAGGTTCAGTTTCTCCCTGCCAGACACATGGAAATGTTTTCCTCTGGCATTCACACCAAGTATCGCAGATTGCTTAACTGAGGAGCTCTGAGAATGGAACGGCAAGAGGTGTTCCGCTTTCGTCATAAACAGTGTTCTAGAGCGCATGGCAACGGGCACAATGAAACGTGTGTGCGGGATAGTGACCATTCACGCCCAGGGCTGGCAATGCACGAGCACTGCCAAAAGGCAAAGGAAGGCGCTTAGCATGCGGCTTGTGCACAAAGCTTTCAGACTGCCACAGGACCGTAGCTGTGGTAAGCCCGCTTGCTCAATTGACGATAGCTGTCACTTGCAAGATCTTAAGCCGCATCTGGTTTATACTGCTACCTGTTGTTAGGCGACAACAAGGGCACATGAAGCAAATGCTTTTTCCTGGCTCATTTTGGAAGGGCACACTCTTCTGCGGCTCTTTAGTGCTTGCCAAACTCGAAGGTGCCTGCTGCTGCTTCCATCTGACAAGGAGCACAGCCTTCTGACAGCAGCTTTCAGGTTGCGTACAATTGAGCTTGTCCATTTAGATGTGATGCAAATCCATATGTGTGTAAGGTGCAGGTGCAAGCTCCTGACAAATGTGTTCTCTCGGTACAGTTTCTCCCTGCCAGACACATGGAAATCTTTTCCTCTGGCATTCGCACCAAGAGTCGCAGATTGCTTAACTCAGGAATTCTGAGAATGGAACCGCAAAAAGTGTTCCGCTTGCGTCATAAACAGTGCTCCAGAGCGCTTGGCAACGGGCACAACGAAGCGTTTGTGCAGGATTGCCACCATTCACGCCCAGGGCTGGCAATGCACGAGCACTGCCAAAAGGCAACGGGAGGCGCTTAGCATCCGGCTTGTGCGCAAAGCTTTCAGACTGCCAGAGGACCGCAGCTGTGGTAAGGCCGCTTGCTCATTTGGCGTTAGATGTCGCTTGGCAAAACTTCACCCGCATCTGGTTTATGATGCTACCTGTTGTTAGGTGACAACAAAGGCACATGTAGCAAATGCTTTTTCCTGCCTCATTTTGCTAGGCCACTCTTCTTTGTGGCACTTTAGTGCTTGCCAAAGTCCAATCTGCGTGCTGCTGCTTCCATCGGACAAGGAGCACAGCTTTCTGACAGCAGCTTTCTACCTGCCTAAGAAAGAGCTTGCCTATTTAGATGTGCTGCAAATCTGCGTTTGTGTAAGGTGCAGGTGCAAGCTCCTGACAAAGTTGTTCTCCAGGTTCAGTTTCTCCCTGCCAGACACATTGGAAATGTTTTCCTCTGGCATTCGCACCAAGAGTCGCAGATTGCTTATCTGAGGAGCTCTGAGAATGGAACGGCAAGAGGTGTTCCGCTTGCGTCATAAACAGTGCTCCATAGCGCATGGCAACGGGCACAATGAAACGTGTGTGCGGGATAGTGCCCATTCACGCCTAGTGCTGGCAATGCACGAGCACTGCCAAAAGGCAAAGGAAGGCACTTAGTATCCGGCTTGTGCGCAAAGCTTTCAGACTGCCACAGGACCGCAGCTGTGGTAATGCCGCTTGCTCATTTGACGTTAGATGTCGCCTGGCAGAACTTCACCCGCATCTGGTTTATGCTGCTACCTGTTGTTAGGCGACAACAAGGGCACATGAAGCAAATGCTGTTTCCTGGCTCATTTTGCAAGGCCACGCTCTTCTGTGGCTCTTTAGTGCTTGCCAAACTCGAAGGTGCCTGCTGCTGCTTCCATCTGACAAGGAACAAAGCCTTCTGACAGCAGCTTTCAGGTTGCGTCAAATAGAGCTTGTCCATTTAGATGAGATGCAAATCCATATGTGTGTAAGGTGCAGGTGCAAGCTCCTGACAAATGTGTTCTCCCGGTACAGTTTCTCCCTGCCAGACACATGGAAATGTTTTCCTCTGGCATTCGCACCAAGAGTCGCAGATTGCTTAACTCAGGAGCTCTGAGAATGGAACGGCAAGAGGTGTTCCGCTTGCATCATAAACAGTGGTGCAGAGCGCTTGGAAATGGGCACAACGATGCGTTTGTGCGGGAGAGTGACCATACATGCCCAGGGCTGGCAATGCACAAGCACTGCCAAAAGGCAAAGGAAGGCGCTTAGCATGCGGCTTGTGCACAAAGCTTTCAGACTGCCACAGGACCGTAGCTGTGGTAAGCCCGCTTGCTCAATTGAGGTTAGATGTCACTTGCAAGATCTTAAGCCGCATATGGTTTATGCTGATACCTATTGTTAGACGACAGCAAGGGCACATGAAGCAAATGCTTTTTCCTGCCTCATTTTGCTAGGCCACTCTCTTCTGTGGCACTATAGAGCTTGCCAAACTCCTATCTGCGTGCTGCTACTTCCATCTGACAAGGAGCACAGCCTTCAGACAGCAGCTTTCTACTCGCCTAAGAAAGAGCTTGGCTATTTTGATGTGCTGCAAATCTGCGTGTGTGTAAGGTGCAGGTGCAAGCTCCTGACAAAGTTGTTCTCTAGGTTCTGTTTCTCCCTGCCAGACACATTGGAAATGTTTTCCTCTGGCATTCTCACCAGGAGTTGCAGATTGCTTAACTCAGGAGCTCTGAGAATGGAACGGCAAGAGGTGTTCCGCTTGCGTCATAAACAGTGCTCCAGAGCGCTTGGCAACGGGCACAACGAAGCGTGTGTGCAGGATAGCCACCGTTCACGCCCAGGGCTGGCAATGCACGAGCACTGCCAAAAGTCAACGGGAGGCGCTTAGCATCCGGCTTGTGCGCAAAGCTTTCAGACTGCCAGAGGACCGCAGCTGTGGTAAGGCCGCTTGCACATTTGACGTTAGATGTCGCTTGGCAAAACTTCACCCGCATCTGGTTTATGATGCTACCTGTTGTTAGGTGACAACAAGGGCACATTTAGCAAATGCTTTTTCCTGCCTCATTTTGCTAGGCCACTCTCTTCTGTGGCACTTTAGTGCTTGCCAAAGTCCAATCTGCGTGCTGCTGCTTCCATCGGACAAGGAGCACAGCTTTCTGACAGCAGCTTTCTACTCGCCTAAGAAAGAGCTTGCCTATTTAGATGTGCTGCAAATCTGCGTTTGTGTAAGGTGCAGGTGCAAGCTCCTGACAAAGTTGTTCTCCAGGTTCAGTTTCTCCCTGCCAGACACATTGGAAATGTTTTCCTCTGGCATTCGCACCAAGAGTCGCAGATTGCTTATCTGAGGAGCTCTGAGAATGGAACGGCAAGAGGTGTTCCGCTTTCGTCATAAACAGTGCTCCATAGCGCATGGCAACGGGCACAATGAAACGTGTGTGCGGGATAGTGACCATTCACGCCTAGTGCTGGAAATGCACGAGAACTGCCAAAAGGCAAAGGAAGGCGCTTAGCATGCGGCTTGTGCACAAAGCTTTCAGACTGCCACAGGACCGTAGCTGTGGTAAGCCCGCTTGCTCAATTGACGGTAGCTGTCACTTGCAAGATCTTAAGCCGCATCTGGTTTATGCTGCTACCTGTTGTTAGGCGACAACAAGGGCACATGAAGCAAATGCTTTTTCCTGGCTCATTTTGGAAGGCCACACTCTTCTGCGGCTCTTTAGTGCTTGCCAAACTCGAAGGTGCCTGCTGCTGCTTCCATCTGACAAGGAGCACAGCCTTCTGACAGCAGCTTTCAGGTTGCGTACAATTGAGCTTGTCCATTTAGATGTGATGCAAATCCATATGTGTGTAAGGTGCAGGTGCAAGCTCCTGACAATTGGGTTCTCCCGGTACAGTTTCTCCCTGCCAGACACATGGAAATCTTTTCCTCTGGCATTCGCACCAAGAGTCGCAGATTGCTTAACTCAGGAGTTCTGAGAATGGAACCGCAAGAAGTGTTCCGCTTGCGTCATAAACAGTGCTCCAGAGCGCTTGGCAACGGGCACAACGAAGCGTTTGTGCAGGATTGCCACCATTCACGCCCAGGGCTGGCAATGCACGAGCACTGCCAAAAGGCAACGGGAGGCGCTTAGCATGCGGCTTGTGCGCAAAGCTTTCAGACTGCCAGAGGACCGCAGCTGTGGTAAGGCCGCTTGCTCATTTGGCGTTAGATGTCGCTTGGAAAAACTTCACCCGCATCTGGTTTATGATGCTACCTGTTGTTAGGTGACAACAAAGGCACATGTAGCAAATGCTTTTTCCTGCCTCATTTTGCTAGGCCACTCTTCTTTGTGGCACTTTAGTGCTTGCCAAAGTCCAATCTGCGTGCTGCTGCTTCCATCGGACAAGGAGCACAGCTTTCTGACAGCAGCTTTCTACCTGCCTAAGAAAGAGCTTGCCTATTTAGATGTGCTGCAAATCTGCGTTTGTGTAAGGTGCAGGTGCAAGCTCCTGACAAAGTTGTTCTCCAGGTTCAGTTTCTCCCTGCCAGACACATTGGAAATGTTTTCCTCTGGCATTCGCACCAAGAGTCGCAGATTGCTTATCTGAGGAGCTCTGAGAATGGAACGGCAAGAGGTGTTCCGCTTGCGTCATAAACAGTGCTCCATAGCGCATGGCAACGGGCACAATGAAACGTGTGTGCGGGATAGTGCCCATTCACGCCTAGTGCTGGCAATGCACGAGCACTGCCAAAAGGCAAAGGAAGGCACTTAGTATCCGGCTTGTGCGCAAAGCTTTCAGACTGCCACAGGACCGCAGCTGTGGTAATGCCGCTTGCTCATTTGACGTTAGATGTCGCCTGGCAGAACTTCACCCGCATCTGGTTTATGCTGCTACCTGTTGTTAGGCGACAACAAGGGCACATGAAGCAAATGCTGTTTCCTGGCTCATTTTGCAAGGCCACGCTCTTCTGTGGCTCTTTAGTGCTTGCCAAACTCGAAGGTGCCTGCTGCTGCTTCCATCTGACAAGGAACACAGCCTTCTGACAGCAGCTTTCAGGTTGCGTCAAATAGAGCTTGTCCATTTAGATGAGATGCAAATCCATATGTGTGTAAGGTGCAGGTGCAAGCTCCTGACAAATGTGTTCTCCCGGTACAGTTTCTCCCTGCCAGACACATGGAAATGTTTTCCTCTGGCATTCGCACCAAGAGTCGCAGATTGCTTAACTCAGGAGCTCTGAGAATGGAACGGCAAGAGGTGTTCCGCTTGCATCATAAACAGTGGTGCAGAGCGCTTGGAAATGGGCACAACGATGCGTTTGTGCGGGAGAGTGACCATACATGCCCAGGGCTGGCAATGCACGAGCACTGCCAAAAGGCAAAGGAAGGCGCTTAGCATGCGGCTTGTGCACAAAGCTTTCAGACTGCCACAGGACCGTAGCTGTGGTAAGCCCGCTTGCTCAATTGAGGTTAGATGTCACTTGCAAGATCTTAAGCCGCATATGGTTTATGCTGATACCTGTTGTTAGACGACAGCAAGGGCACATGTAGCAAATGCTTTTTCCTGGCTCATTTTGCTAGGCCACTCTCTTCTGTGGCACTATAGAGCTTGCCAAACTCCTATCTGCGTGCTGCTACTTCCATCTGACAAGGAGCACAGCCTTCAGACAGCAGCTTTCTACTCGCCTAAGAAAGAGCTTGCCTATTTAGATGTGCTGCAAATCTGCGTGTGTGTAAGGTGCAGGTGCAAGCTCCTGACAAAGTTGTTCTCTAGGTTCTGTTTCTCCCTGCCAGACACATTGGAAATGTTTTCCTCTGGCATTCTCACCAGGAGTTGCAGATTGCTTAAGTCAGGAGCTCTGAGAATGGAACGGCAAGAGGTGTTCCGCTTGCGTCATAAACAGTGCTCCAGAGCGCTTGGCAACGGGCACAACGAAGCGTGTGTGCAGGATAGCCACCGTTCACGCCCAGGGCTGGCAATGCACGAGCACTGCCAAAAGTCAACGGGAGGCGCTTAGCATCCGGCTTGTGCGCAAAGCTTTCAGACTGCCAGAGGACCGCAGCTGTGGTAAGGCCGCTTGCACATTTGACGTTAGATGTCGCTTGGCAAAACTTCACCCGCATCTGGTTTATGATGCTACCTGTTGTTAGGTGACAACAAGGGCACATTTAGCAAATGCTTTTTCCTGCCTCATTTTGCTAGGCCACTCTCTTCTGTGGCACTTTAGTGCTTGCCAAAATCCAATCTGCGTGCTGCTGCTTCCATCGGACAAGGAGCACAGCTTTCTGACAGCAGCTTTCTACTCGCCTAAGAAAGAGCTTGCCTATTTAGATGTGCTGCAAATCTGCGTTTGTGTAAGGTGCAGGTGCAAGCTCCTGACAAAGTTGTTCTCCAGGTTCAGTTTCTCCCTGCCAGACACATTGGAAATGTTTTCCTCTGGCATTCGCACCAAGAGTCGCAGATTGCTTATCTGAGGAGCTCTGAGAATGGAACGGCAAGAGGTGTTCCGCTTTCGTCATAAACAGTGCTCCATAGCGCATGGCAACGGGCACAATGAAACGTGTGTGCGGGATAGTGACCATTCACGCCTAGTGCTGGAAATGCACGAGAACTGCCAAAAGGCAAAGGAAGGCGCTTAGCATGCGGCTTGTGCACAAAGCTTTCAGACTGCCACAGGACCGTAGCTGTGGTAAGCCCGCTTGCTCAATTGACGGTAGCTGTCACTTGCAAGATCTTAAGCCGCATCTGGTTTATGCTGCTACCTGTTGTTAGGCGACAACAAGGGCACATGAAGCAAATGCTTTTTCCTGGCTCATTTTGGAAGGCCACACTCTTCTGCGGCTCTTTAGTGCTTGCCAAACTCGAAGGTGCCTGCTGCTGCTTCCATCTGACAAGGAGCACAGCCTTCTGACAGCAGCTTTCAGGTTGCGTACAATTGAGCTTGTCCATTTAGATGTGATGCAAATCCATATGTGTGTAAGGTGCAGGTGCAAGCTCCTGACAATTGGGTTCTCCCGGTACAGTTTCTCCCTGCCAGACACATGGAAATCTTTTCCTCTGGCATTCGCACCAAGAGTCGCAGATTGCTTAACTCAGGAGTTCTGAGAATGGAACCGCAAGAAGTGTTCCGCTTGCGTCATAAACAGTGCTCCAGAGCGCTTGGCAACGGGCACAACGAAGCGTTTGTGCAGGATTGCCACCATTCACGCCCAGGGCTGGCAATGCACGAGCACTGCCAAAAGGCAACGGGAGGCGCTTAGCATCCGGCTTGTGCGCAAAGCTTTCAGACTGCCAGAGGACCGCAGCTGTGGTAAGGCCGCTTGCTCATTTGGCGTTAGATGTCGCTTGGAAAAACTTCACCCGCATCTGGTTTATGATGCTACCTGTTGTTAGGTGACAACAAAGGCACATGTAGCAAATGCTTTTTCCTGCCTCATTTTGCTAGGCCACTCTTCTTTGTGGCACTTTAGTGCTTGCCAAAGTCCAATCTGCGTGCTGCTGCTTCCATCGGACAAGGAGCACAGCTTTCTGACAGCAGCTTTCTACCTGCCTAAGAAAGAGCTTGCCTATTTAGATGTGCTGCAAATCTGCGTTTGTGTAAGGTGCAGGTGCAAGCTCCTGACAAAGTTGTTCTCCAGGTTCAGTTTCTCCCTGCCAGACACATTGGAAATGTTTTCCTCTGGCATTCGCACCAAGAGTCGCAGATTGCTTATCTGAGGAGCTCTGAGAATGGAACGGCAAGAGGTGTTCCGCTTGCGTCATAAACAGTGCTCCATAGCGCATGGCAACGGGCACAATGAAACGTGTGTGCGGGATAGTGCCCATTCACGCCTAGTGCTGGCAATGCACGAGCACTGCCAAAAGGCAAAGGAAGGCACTTAGTATCCGGCTTGTGCGCAAAGCTTTCAGACTGCCACAGGACCGCAGCTGTGGTAATGCCGCTTGCTCATTTGACGTTAGATGTCGCCTGGCAGAACTTCACCCGCATCTGGTTTATGCTGCTACCTGTTGTTAGGCGACAACAAGGGCACATGAAGCAAATGCTGTTTCCTGGCTCATTTTGCAAGGCCACGCTCTTCTGTGGCTCTTTAGTGCTTGCCAAACTCGAAGGTGCCTGCTGCTGCTTCCATCTGACAAGGAACACAGCCTTCTGACAGCAGCTTTCAGGTTGCGTCAAATAGAGCTTGTCCATTTAGATGAGATGCAAATCCATATGTGTGTAAGGTGCAGGTGCAAGCTCCTGACAAATGTGTTCTCCCGGTACAGTTTCTCCCTGCCAGACACATGGAAATGTTTTCCTCTGGCATTCGCACCAAGAGTCGCAGATTGCTTAACTCAGGAGCTCTGAGAATGGAACGGCAAGAGGTGTTCCGCTTGCATCATAAACAGTGGTGCAGAGCGCTTGGAAATGGGCACAACGATGCGTTTGTGCGGGAGAGTGACCATACATGCCCAGGGCTGGCAATGCACGAGCACTGCCAAAAGGCAAAGGAAGGCGCTTAGCATGCGGCTTGTGCACAAAGCTTTCAGACTGCCACAGGACCGTAGCTGTGGTAAGCCCGCTTGCTCAATTGAGGTTAGATGTCACTTGCAAGATCTTAAGCCGCATATGGTTTATGCTGATACCTGTTGTTAGACGACAGCAAGGGCACATGTAGCAAATGCTTTTTCCTGGCTCATTTTGCTAGGCCACTCTCTTCTGTGGCACTATAGAGCTTGCCAAACTCCTATCTGCGTGCTGCTACTTCCATCTGACAAGGAGCACAGCCTTCAGACAGCAGCTTTCTACTCGCCTAAGAAAGAGCTTGCCTATTTAGATGTGCTGCAAATCTGCGTGTGTGTAAGGTGCAGGTGCAAGCTCCTGACAAAGTTGTTCTCTAGGTTCTGTTTCTCCCTGCCAGACACATTGGAAATGTTTTCCTCTGGCATTCTCACCAGGAGTTGCAGATTGCTTAAGTCAGGAGCTCTGAGAATGGAACGGCAAGAGGTGTTCCGCTTGCGTCATAAACAGTGCTCCAGAGCGCTTGGCAACGGGCACAACGAAGCGTGTGTGCAGGATAGCCACCGTTCACGCCCAGGGCTGGCAATGCACGAGCACTGCCAAAAGTCAACGGGAGGCGCTTAGCATCCGGCTTGTGCGCAAAGCTTTCAGACTGCCAGAGGACCGCAGCTGTGGTAAGGCCGCTTGCACATTTGACGTTAGATGTCGCTTGGCAAAACTTCACCCGCATCTGGTTTATGATGCTACCTGTTGTTAGGTGACAACAAGGGCACATTTAGCAAATGCTTTTTCCTGCCTCATTTTGCTAGGCCACTCTCTTCTGTGGCACTTTAGTGCTTGCCAAAATCCAATCTGCGTGCTGCTGCTTCCATCGGACAAGGAGCACAGCTTTCTGACAGCAGCTTTCTACTCGCCTAAGAAAGAGCTTGCCTATTTAGATGTGCTGCAAATCTGCGTTTGTGTAAGGTGCAGGTGCAAGCTCCTGACAAAGTTGTTCTCCAGGTTCAGTTTCTCCCTGCCAGACACATTGGAAATGTTTTCCTCTGGCATTCGCACCAAGAGTCGCAGATTGCTTATCTGAGGAGCTCTGAGAATGGAACGGCAAGAGGTGTTCCGCTTTCGTCATAAACAGTGCTCCATAGCGCATGGCAACGGGCACAATGAAACGTGTGTGCGGGATAGTGACCATTCACGCCTAGTGCTGGAAATGCACGAGAACTGCCAAAAGGCAAAGGAAGGCGCTTAGCATGCGGCTTGTGCACAAAGCTTTCAGACTGCCACAGGACCGTAGCTGTGGTAAGCCCGCTTGCTCAATTGACGGTAGCTGTCACTTGCAAGATCTTAAGCCGCATCTGGTTTATGCTGCTACCTGTTGTTAGGCGACAACAAGGGCACATGAAGCAAATGCTTTTTCCTGGCTCATTTTGGAAGGCCACACTCTTCTGCGGCTCTTTAGTGCTTGCCAAACTCGAAGGTGCCTGCTGCTGCTTCCATCTGACAAGGAGCACAGCCTTCTGACAGCAGCTTTCAGGTTGCGTACAATTGAGCTTGTCCATTTAGATGTGATGCAAATCCATATGTGTGTAAGGTGCAGGTGCAAGCTCCTGACAATTGGGTTCTCCCGGTACAGTTTCTCCCTGCCAGACACATGGAAATCTTTTCCTCTGGCATTCGCACCAAGAGTCGCAGATTGCTTAACTCAGGAGTTCTGAGAATGGAACCGCAAGAAGTGTTCCGCTTGCGTCATAAACAGTGCTCCAGAGCGCTTGGCAACGGGCACAACGAAGCGTTTGTGCAGGATTGCCACCATTCACGCCCAGGGCTGGCAATGCACGAGCACTGCCAAAAGGCAACGGGAGGCGCTTAGCATCCGGCTTGTGCGCAAAGCTTTCAGACTGCCAGAGGACCGCAGCTGTGGTAAGGCCGCTTGCTCATTTGGCGTTAGATGTCGCTTGGCAAAACTTCACCCGCATCTGGTTTATGATGCTACCTGTTGTTAGGTGACAACAAAGGCACATGTAGCAAATGCTTTTTCCTGCCTCATTTTGCTAGGCCACTCTTCTTTGTGGCACTTTAGTGCTTGCCAAAGTCCAATCTGCGTGCTGCTGCTTCCATCGGACAAGGAGCACAGCTTTCTGA
The DNA here is from genome assembly GCA_038429875.1 of Poecile montanus. Taxonomy (NCBI): domain Eukaryota; kingdom Metazoa; phylum Chordata; class Aves; order Passeriformes; family Paridae; genus Poecile; species Poecile montanus. The sequence goes on from JBBLMP010000075.1 coordinate 105,799, forward strand.
CAGCAGCTTTCTACCTGCCTAAGAAAGAGCTTGCCTATTTAGATGTGCTGCAAATCTGCGTTTGTGTAAGGTGCAGGTGCAAGCTCCTGACAAAGTTGTTCTCCAGGTTCAGTTTCTCCCTGCCAGACACATTGGAAATGTTTTCCTCTGGCATTCGCACCAAGAGTCGCAGATTGCTTATCTGAGGAGCTCTGAGAATGGAACGGCAAGAGGTGTTCCGCTTGCGTCATAAACAGTGCTCCATAGCGCATGGCAACGGGCACAATGAAACGTGTGTGCGGGATAGTGCCCATTCACGCCTAGTGCTGGCAATGCACGAGCACTGCCAAAAGGCAAAGGAAGGCACTTAGTATCCGGCTTGTGCGCAAAGCTTTCAGACTGCCACAGGACCGCAGCTGTGGTAATGCCGCTTGCTCATTTGACGTTAGATGTCGCCTGGCAGAACTTCACCCGCATCTGGTTTATGCTGCTACCTGTTGTTAGGCGACAACAAGGGCACATGAAGCAAATGCTGTTTCCTGGCTCATTTTGCAAGGCCACGCTCTTCTGTGGCTCTTTAGTGCTTGCCAAACTCGAAGGTGCCTGCTGCTGCTTCCATCTGACAAGGAACACAGCCTTCTGACAGCAGCTTTCAGGTTGCGTCAAATAGAGCTTGTCCATTTAGATGAGATGCAAATCCATATGTGTGTAAGGTGCAGGTGCAAGCTCCTGACAAATGTGTTCTCCCGGTACAGTTTCTCCCTGCCAGACACATGGAAATGTTTTCCTCTGGCATTCGCACCAAGAGTCGCAGATTGCTTAACTCAGGAGCTCTGAGAATGGAACGGCAAGAGGTGTTCCGCTTGCATCATAAACAGTGGTGCAGAGCGCTTGGAAATGGGCACAACGATGCGTTTGTGCGGGAGAGTGACCATACATGCCCAGGGCTGGCAATGCACGAGCACTGCCAAAAGGCAAAGGAAGGCGCTTAGCATGCGGCTTGTGCACAAAGCTTTCAGACTGCCACAGGACCGTAGCTGTGGTAAGCCCGCTTGCTCAATTGAGGTTAGATGTCACTTGCAAGATCTTAAGCCGCATATGGTTTATGCTGATACCTGTTGTTAGACGACAGCAAGGGCACATGTAGCAAATGCTTTTTCCTGGCTCATTTTGCTAGGCCACTCTCTTCTGTGGCACTATAGAGCTTGCCAAACTCCTATCTGCGTGCTGCTACTTCCATCTGACAAGGAGCACAGCCTTCAGACAGCAGCTTTCTACTCGCCTAAGAAAGAGCTTGCCTATTTAGATGTGCTGCAAATCTGCGTGTGTGTAAGGTGCAGGTGCAAGCTCCTGACAAAGTTGTTCTCTAGGTTCTGTTTCTCCCTGCCAGACACATTGGAAATGTTTTCCTCTGGCATTCTCACCAGGAGTTGCAGATTGCTTAAGTCAGGAGCTCTGAGAATGGAACGGCAAGAGGTGTTCCGCTTGCGTCATAAACAGTGCTCCAGAGCGCTTGGCAACGGGCACAACGAAGCGTGTGTGCAGGATAGCCACCGTTCACGCCCAGGGCTGGCAATGCACGAGCACTGCCAAAAGTCAACGGGAGGCGCTTAGCATCCGGCTTGTGCGCAAAGCTTTCAGACTGCCAGAGGACCGCAGCTGTGGTAAGGCCGCTTGCACATTTGACGTTAGATGTCGCTTGGCAAAACTTCACCCGCATCTGGTTTATGATGCTACCTGTTGTTAGGTGACAACAAGGGCACATTTAGCAAATGCTTTTTCCTGCCTCATTTTGCTAGGCCTCTCTCTTCTTTGGCACTTTAGTGCTTGCCAAAGTCCAATCTGCGTGCTGCTGCTTCCATCGGACAAGGAGCACGGCTTTCTGACAGCAGCTTTCAACTTGCCTAAGAAAGAGCTTGGCTATTTTGATGTGCTGCAAATCTGCGTGTGTGTAAGGTGCAGGTGCAAGCTCCTGACAAAGTTGTTCTCCAGGTTCAGTTTCTCCCTGCCAGACACATTGGAAATGTTTTCCTTTGGCATTCGCACCAAGAGTCGCAGATTGCTTAACTGAGGAGCTCTGAGAATGGAACGGCAAGAGGTGTTCCGCTTTCGTCATAAACAGTGCTCTAGAGCGCATGGCAACGGGCACAATGAAACGTGTGTGCAGGATAGTGCCCATTCACGCCTAGTGCTGGCAATGCACGAGCACTGCCAAAAGGCAAAGGAAGGCGCTTAGCATGCGGCTTGTGCACAAAGCTTTCAGACTGCCACAGGACCGTAGCTGTGGTAAGCCCGCTTGCTCAATTGACGTTAGATGTCACTTGCAAGATCTTAAGCCGCATCTGGTTTATGCTGCTACCTGTTGTTAGGCGACAACAAGGGCATATGTAGCAAATGCTTTTTCCTTGCCCATTTTGCTAGGCCACGCGCTTCTGCGGCTCTTTACTGCTTGCCAAATTCAAAGCTGCCTGCTGCTGCTTCCATCTGACAAGGAGCACAGCCTTCTGACAGCAGATTTCAGGTTGCGTACAATTGAGCTTGTCCATTTAGATGTGATGCAAATCCATATGTGTGTAAGGTGCAGGTGCAAGCTCCTGACAATTGGGTTCTCCGGGTACAGTTTCTCCCTGCCAGACACATGGAAATGTTTTCCTCTGGCATTCACACCAAGTATCGCAGATTGCTTAACTGAGGAGCTCTGAGAATGGAACGGCAAGAGGTGTTCCGCTTTCGTCATAAACAGTGTTCTAGAGCGCATGGCAACGGGCACAATGAAACGTGTGTGCGGGATAGTGACCATTCACGCCCAGGGCTGGCAATGCACGAGCACTGCCAAAAGGCAAAGGAAGGCGCTTAGCATGCGGCTTGTGCACAAAGCTTTCAGACTGCCACAGGACCGTAGCTGTGGTAAGCCCGCTTGCTCAATTGACGTTAGCTGTCACTTGCAAGATCTTAAGCCGCATCTGGTTTATGCTGCTACCTGTTGTTAGGCGACAACAAGGGCACATGAAGCAAATGCTTTTTCCTGGCTCATTTTGGAAGGCCACACTCTTCTGCGGCTCTTTAGTGCTTGCCAAACTCGAAGGTGCCTGCTGCTGCTTCCATCTGACAAGGAGCACAGCCTTCTGAGAGCAGCTTTCAGGTTGCGTACAATTGAGCTTGTCCATTTAGATGTGATGCAAATCCATATGTGTGTAAGGTGCAGGTGCAAGCTCCTGACAATTGGGTTCTCCCGGTACAGTTTCTCCCTGCCAGACACATGGAAATCTTTTCCTCTGGCATTCGCACCAAGAGTCGCAGATTGCTTAACTCAGGAGTTCTGAGAATGGAACGGCAAGAAGTGTTCCGCTTGCGTCATAAACAGTGCTCCAGAGCGCATGGCAACGGGTACAACGAAGCGTTTGTGCAGGATAGCCACCGTTCACGCCCAGGGCTGGCAATGCACGAGCACTGCCAAAAGTCAACGGGAGGCGCTTAGCATCCGGCTTGTGCGCAAAGCTTTCAGACTGCCAGAGGACCGCAGCTGTGGTAAGGCCGCTTGCACATTTGACGTTAGATGTCGCTTGGCAAAACTTCACCCGCATCTGGTTTATGATGCTACCTGTTGTTAGGTGACAACAAGGGCACATTTAGCAAATGCTTTTTCCTGCCTCATTTTGCTAGGCCACTCTCTTCTGTGGCACTTTAGTGCTTGCCAAAGTCCAATCTGCGTGCTGCTGCTTCCATCGGACAAGGAGCACAGCTTTCTGACAGCAGCTTTCTACCTGCCTAAGAAAGAGCTTGCCTATTTAGATGTGCTGCAAATCTGCGTTTGTGTAAGGTGCAGGTGCAAGCTACTGACAAAGTTGTTCTCCAGGTTCAGTTTCTCCCTGCCAGACACATGGAAATGTTTTCCTCTGGCATTCACACCAAGTATCGCAGATTGCTTAACTGAGGAGCTCTGAGAATGGAACGGCAAGAGGTGTTCCGCTTTCGTCATAAACAGTGTTCTAGAGCGCATGGCAACGGGCACAATGAAACGTGTGTGCGGGATAGTGACCATTCACGCCCAGGGCTGGCAATGCACGAGCACTGCCAAAAGGCAAAGGAAGGCGCTTAGCATGCGGCTTGTGCACAAAGCTTTCAGACTGCCACAGGACCGTAGCTGTGGTAAGCCCGCTTGCTCAATTGACGATAGCTGTCACTTGCAAGATCTTAAGCCGCATCTGGTTTATACTGCTACCTGTTGTTAGGCGACAACAAGGGCACATGAAGCAAATGCTTTTTCCTGGCTCATTTTGGAAGGGCACACTCTTCTGCGGCTCTTTAGTGCTTGCCAAACTCGAAGGTGCCTGCTGCTGCTTCCATCTGACAAGGAGCACAGCCTTCTGACAGCAGCTTTCAGGTTGCGTACAATTGAGCTTGTCCATTTAGATGTGATGCAAATCCATATGTGTGTAAGGTGCAGGTGCAAGCTCCTGACAAATGTGTTCTCTCGGTACAGTTTCTCCCTGCCAGACACATGGAAATCTTTTCCTCTGGCATTCGCACCAAGAGTCGCAGATTGCTTAACTCAGGAATTCTGAGAATGGAACCGCAAAAAGTGTTCCGCTTGCGTCATAAACAGTGCTCCAGAGCGCTTGGCAACGGGCACAACGAAGCGTTTGTGCAGGATTGCCACCATTCACGCCCAGGGCTGGCAATGCACGAGCACTGCCAAAAGGCAACGGGAGGCGCTTAGCATCCGGCTTGTGCGCAAAGCTTTCAGACTGCCAGAGGACCGCAGCTGTGGTAAGGCCGCTTGCTCATTTGGCGTTAGATGTCGCTTGGCAAAACTTCACCCGCATCTGGTTTATGATGCTACCTGTTGTTAGGTGACAACAAAGGCACATGTAGCAAATGCTTTTTCCTGCCTCATTTTGCTAGGCCACTCTTCTTTGTGGCACTTTAGTGCTTGCCAAAGTCCAATCTGCGTGCTGCTGCTTCCATCGGACAAGGAGCACAGCTTTCTGACAGCAGCTTTCTACCTGCCTAAGAAAGAGCTTGCCTATTTAGATGTGCTGCAAATCTGCGTTTGTGTAAGGTGCAGGTGCAAGCTCCTGACAAAGTTGTTCTCCAGGTTCAGTTTCTCCCTGCCAGACACATTGGAAATGTTTTCCTCTGGCATTCGCACCAAGAGTCGCAGATTGCTTATCTGAGGAGCTCTGAGAATGGAACGGCAAGAGGTGTTCCGCTTGCGTCATAAACAGTGCTCCATAGCGCATGGCAACGGGCACAATGAAACGTGTGTGCGGGATAGTGCCCATTCACGCCTAGTGCTGGCAATGCACGAGCACTGCCAAAAGGCAAAGGAAGGCACTTAGTATCCGGCTTGTGCGCAAAGCTTTCAGACTGCCACAGGACCGCAGCTGTGGTAATGCCGCTTGCTCATTTGACGTTAGATGTCGCCTGGCAGAACTTCACCCGCATCTGGTTTATGCTGCTACCTGTTGTTAGGCGACAACAAGGGCACATGAAGCAAATGCTGTTTCCTGGCTCATTTTGCAAGGCCACGCTCTTCTGTGGCTCTTTAGTGCTTGCCAAACTCGAAGGTGCCTGCTGCTGCTTCCATCTGACAAGGAACAAAGCCTTCTGACAGCAGCTTTCAGGTTGCGTCAAATAGAGCTTGTCCATTTAGATGAGATGCAAATCCATATGTGTGTAAGGTGCAGGTGCAAGCTCCTGACAAATGTGTTCTCCCGGTACAGTTTCTCCCTGCCAGACACATGGAAATGTTTTCCTCTGGCATTCGCACCAAGAGTCGCAGATTGCTTAACTCAGGAGCTCTGAGAATGGAACGGCAAGAGGTGTTCCGCTTGCATCATAAACAGTGGTGCAGAGCGCTTGGAAATGGGCACAACGATGCGTTTGTGCGGGAGAGTGACCATACATGCCCAGGGCTGGCAATGCACAAGCACTGCCAAAAGGCAAAGGAAGGCGCTTAGCATGCGGCTTGTGCACAAAGCTTTCAGACTGCCACAGGACCGTAGCTGTGGTAAGCCCGCTTGCTCAATTGAGGTTAGATGTCACTTGCAAGATCTTAAGCCGCATATGGTTTATGCTGATACCTATTGTTAGACGACAGCAAGGGCACATGTAGCAAATGCTTTTTCCTGGCTCATTTTGCTAGGCCACTCTCTTCTGTGGCACTATAGAGCTTGCCAAACTCCTATCTGCGTGCTGCTACTTCCATCTGACAAGGAGCACAGCCTTCAGACAGCAGCTTTCTACTCGCCTAAGAAAGAGCTTGCCTATTTAGATGTGCTGCAAATCTGCGTGTGTGTAAGGTGCAGGTGCAAGCTCCTGACAAAGTTGTTCTCTAGGTTCTGTTTCTCCCTGCCAGACACATTGGAAATGTTTTCCTCTGGCATTCTCACCAGGAGTTGCAGATTGCTTAACTCAGGAGCTCTGAGAATGGAACGGCAAGAGGTGTTCCGCTTGCGTCATAAACAGTGCTCCAGAGCGCTTGGCAACGGGCACAACGAAGCGTGTGTGCAGGATAGCCACCGTTCACGCCCAGGGCTGGCAATGCACGAGCACTGCCAAAAGTCAACGGGAGGCGCTTAGCATCCGGCTTGTGCGCAAAGCTTTCAGACTGCCAGAGGACCGCAGCTGTGGTAAGGCCGCTTGCACATTTGACGTTAGATGTCGCTTGGCAAAACTTCACCCGCATCTGGTTTATGATGCTACCTGTTGTTAGGTGACAACAAGGGCACATTTAGCAAATGCTTTTTCCTGCCTCATTTTGCTAGGCCACTCTCTTCTGTGGCACTTTAGTGCTTGCCAAAATCCAATCTGCGTGCTGCTGCTTCCATCGGACAAGGAGCACAGCTTTCTGACAGCAGCTTTCTACTCGCCTAAGAAAGAGCTTGCCTATTTAGATGTGCTGCAAATCTGCGTTTGTGTAAGGTGCAGGTGCAAGCTCCTGACAAAGTTGTTCTCCAGGTTCAGTTTCTCCCTGCCAGACACATTGGAAATGTTTTCCTCTGGCATTCGCACCAAGAGTCGCAGATTGCTTATCTGAGGAGCTCTGAGAATGGAACGGCAAGAGGTGTTCCGCTTTCGTCATAAACAGTGCTCCATAGCGCATGGCAACGGGCACAATGAAACGTGTGTGCGGGATAGTGACCATTCACGCCTAGTGCTGGAAATGCACGAGAACTGCCAAAAGGCAAAGGAAGGCGCTTAGCATGCGGCTTGTGCACAAAGCTTTCAGACTGCCACAGGACCGTAGCTGTGGTAAGCCCGCTTGCTCAATTGACGGTAGCTGTCACTTGCAAGATCTTAAGCCGCATCTGGTTTATGCTGCTACCTGTTGTTAGGCGACAACAAGGGCACATGAAGCAAATGCTTTTTCCTGGCTCATTTTGGAAGGCCACACTCTTCTGCGGCTCTTTAGTGCTTGCCAAACTCGAAGGTGCCTGCTGCTGCTTCCATCTGACAAGGAGCACAGCCTTCTGACAGCAGCTTTCAGGTTGCGTACAATTGAGCTTGTCCATTTAGATGTGATGCAAATCCATATGTGTGTAAGGTGCAGGTGCAAGCTCCTGACAATTGGGTTCTCCCGGTACAGTTTCTCCCTGCCAGACACATGGAAATCTTTTCCTCTGGCATTCGCACCAAGAGTCGCAGATTGCTTAACTCAGGAGTTCTGAGAATGGAACCGCAAGAAGTGTTCCGCTTGCGTCATAAACAGTGCTCCAGAGCGCTTGGCAACGGGCACAACGAAGCGTTTGTGCAGGATTGCCACCATTCACGCCCAGGGCTGGCAATGCACGAGCACTGCCAAAAGGCAACGGGAGGCGCTTAGCATCCGGCTTGTGCGCAAAGCTTTCAGACTGCCAGAGGACCGCAGCTGTGGTAAGGCCGCTTGCTCATTTGGCGTTAGATGTCGCTTGGCAAAACTTCACCCGCATCTGGTTTATGATGCTACCTGTTGTTAGGTGACAACAAAGGCACATGTAGCAAATGCTTTTTCCTGCCTCATTTTGCTAGGCCACTCTTCTTTGTGGCACTTTAATGCTTGCAAAAGTCCAATCTGCGTGCTGCTGCTTCCATCGGACAAGGAGCACAGCTTTCTGACAGCAGCTTTCGACCTGCCTAAGAAAGAGCTTGCCTATTTAGATGTGCTGCAAATCTGCGTTTGTGTAAGGTGCAGGTGCAAGCTCCTGACAAAGTTGTTCTCCAGGTTCAGTTTCTCCCTGCCAGACACATTGGAAATGTTTTCCTCTGGCATTCGCACCAAGAGTCGCAGATTGCTTATCTGAGGAGCTCTGAGAATGGAACGGCAAGAGGTGTTCCGCTTGCGTCATAAACAGTGCTCCATAGCGCATGGCAACGGGCACAATGAAACGTGTGTGCGGGATAGTGCCCATTCACGCCTAGTGCTGGCAATGCACGAGCACTGCCAAAAGGCAAAGGAAGGCACTTAGTATCCGGCTTGTGCGCAAAGCTTTCAGACTGCCACAGGACCGCAGCTGTGGTAATGCCGCTTGCTCATTTGACGTTAGATGTCGCCTGGCAGAACTTCACCCGCATCTGGTTTATGCTGCTACCTGTTGTTAGGCGACAACAAGGGCACATGAAGCAAATGCTGTTTCCTGGCTCATTTTGCAAGGCCACGCTCTTCTGTGGCTCTTTAGTGCTTGCCAAACTCGAAGGTGCCTGCTGCTGCTTCCATCTGACAAGGAACACAGCCTTCTGACAGCAGCTTTCAGGTTGCATCAAATAGAGCTTGTCCATTTAGATGAGATGCAAATCCATATGTGTGTAAGGTGCAGGTGCAAGCTCCTGACAAATGTGTTCTCCCGGTACAGTTTCTCCCTGCCAGACACATGGAAATGTTTTCCTCTGGCATTCGCACCAAGAGTCGCAGATTGCTTAACTCAGGAGCTCTGAGAATGGAACGGCAAGAGGTGTTCCGCTTGCATCATAAACAGTGGTGCAGAGCGCTTGGAAATGGGCACAACGATGCGTTTGTGCGGGAGAGTGACCATACATGCCCAGGGCTGGCAATGCACGAGCACTGCCAAAAGGCAAAGGAAGGCGCTTAGCATGCGGCTTGTGCACAAAGCTTTCAGACTGCCACAGGACCGTAGCTGTGGTAAGCCCGCTTGCTCAATTGAGGTTAGATGTCACTTGCAAGATCTTAAGCCGCATCTGGTTTATGCTGCTACCTGTTGTTAGGCGACAACAAGGGCACATGAAGCAAATGCTTTTTCCTGGCTCATTTTGGAAGGCCACACTCTTCTGCGGCTCTTTAGTGCTTGCCAAACTCGAAGGTGCCTGCTGCTGCTTCCATCTGACAAGGAGCACAGCCTTCTGACAGCAGCTTTCAGGTTGCGTACAATTGAGCTTGTCCATTTAGATGTGATGCAAATCCATATGTGTGTAAGGTGCAGGTGCAAGCTCCTGACAATTGGGTTCTCCCGGTACAGTTTCTCCCTGCCAGACACATGGAAATCTTTTCCTCTGGCATTCGCACCAAGAGTCGCAGATTGCTTAACTCAGGAGTTCTGAGAATGGAACCGCAAGAAGTGTTCCGCTTGCGTCATAAACAGTGCTCCAGAGCGCTTGGCAACGGGCACAACGAAGCGTTTGTGCAGGATAGCCACCGTTCACGCCCAGGGCTGGCAATGCACGAGCACTGCCAAAAGTCAACGGGAGGCGCTTAGCATCCGGCTTGTGCGCAAAGCTTTCAGACTGCCAGAGGACCGCAGCTGTGGTAAGGCCGCTTGCACATTTGACGTTAGATGTCGCTTGGCAAAACTTCACCCGCATCTGGTTTATGATGCTACCTGTTGTTAGGTGACAACAAGGGCACATTTAGCAAATGCTTTTTCCTGCCTCATTTTGCTAGGCCACGCTCTTCTGTGGCACTTTAGTGCTTGCCAAAGTCCAATCTGCGTGCTGCTGCTTCCATCGGACAAGGAGCACAGCTTTCTGACAGCAGCTTTCTACCTGCCTAAGAAAGAGCTTGCCTATTTAGATGTGCTGCAAATCTGCGTTTGTGTAAGGTGCAGGTGCAAGCTCCTGACAAAGTTGTTCTCCAGGTTCAGTTTCTCCCTGCCAGACACATTGGAAATGTTTTCCTCTGGCATTCGCACCAAGAGTCGCAGATTGCTTATCTGAGGAGCTCTGAGAATGGAACGGCAAGAGGTGTTCCGCTTTCGTCATAAACAGTGCTCCATAGCGCATGGCAACGGGCACAATGAAACGTGTGTGCGGGATAGTGACCATTCACGCCCAGGGCTGGAAATGCACGAGCACTGCCAAAAGGCAAAGGAAGGCGCTTAGCATGCGGCTTGTGCACAAAGCTTTCAGACTGCCACAGGACCGTAGCTGTGGTAAGCCCGCTTGCTCAATTGACGTTAGCTGTCACTTGCAAGATCTTAAGCCGCATCTGGTTTATGCTGCTACCTGTTGTTAGGCGACAACAAGGGCACATGAAGCAAATGCTTTTTCCTGGCTCATTTTGGAAGGCCACACTCTTCTGCGGCTCTTTAGTGCTTGCCAAACTCGAAGGTGCCTGCTGCTGCTTCCATCTGACAAGGAGCACAGCCTTCTGACAGCAGCTTTCAGGTTGCGTACAATTGAGCTTGTCCATTTAGATGTGATGCAAATCCATATGTGTGTAAGGTGCAGGTGCAAGCTCCTGACAATTGGGTTCTCCCGGTACAGTTTCTCCCTGCCAGACACATGGAAATCTTTTCCTCTGGCATTCGCACCAAGAGTCGCAGATTGCTTAACTCAGGAGTTCTGAGAATGGAACCGCAAGAAGTGTTCCGCTTGCGTCATAAACAGTGCTCCAGAGCGCTTGGCAACGGGCACAACGAAGCGTTTGTGCAGGATTGCCACCATTCACGCCCAGGGCTGGCAATGCACGAGCACTGCCAAAAGGCAACGGGAGGCGCTTAGCATCCGGCTTGTGCGCAAAGCTTTCAGACTGCCAGAGGACCGCAGCTGTGGTAAGGCCGCTTGCTCATTTGGCGTTAGATGTCGCTTGGCAAAACTTCACCCGCATCTGGTTTATGATGCTACCTGTTGTTAGGTGACAACAAGGGCACATGTAGCAAATGCTTTTTCCTGCCTCATTTTGCTAGGCCACTCTTCTTTGTGGCACTTTAATGCTTGCAAAAGTCCAATCTGCGTGCTGCTGCTTCCATCGGACAAGGAGCACGGCTTTCTGACAGCAGCTTTCTACCTGCCTAAGAAAGAGCTTGCCTATTTAGATGTGCTGCAAATCTGCGTTTGTGTAAGGTGCAGGTGCAAGCTCCTGACAAAGTTGTTCTCCAGGTTCAGTTTCTCCCTGCCAGACACATTGGAAATGTTTTCCTTTGGCATTCGCACCAAGAGTCGCAGATTGCTTAACTGAGGAGCTCTGAGAATGGAACGGCAAGAGGTGTTCCGCTTGCGTCATAAACAGTGCTCTGGAGCACATGGCAACGGGCACAATGAAACATGTGTGCGGGATAGTGCCCATTCACGCCTAGTGCTGGCAATGCACGAGCACTGCCAAAAGGCAAAGGAAGGCGCTTAGCATGCGGCTTGTGCACAAAGCTTTCAGACTGCCAGAGGACCGTAGCTGTGGTAAGCCCGCTTGCTCAATTGAGGTTAGATGTCACTTGCAAGATCTTAAGCCGCATCTGGTTTATGCTGCTACCTGTTGTTAGGCGACAACAAGGGCATATGTAGCAAATGCTTTTTCCTTGCCCATTTTGCAAGGCCACGCGCTTCTGCGGCTCTTTACTGCTTGCCAAACTCGAAGGTGCCTGCTGCTGCTTCCATCTGACAAGGAGCACAGCCTTCTGACAGCAGCTTTCAGGTTGCGTCAAATAGAGCTTGTCCATTTAGATGAGATGCAAATCCATATGTGTGTAAGGTGCAAGTGCAAGCTCCTGACAAATGTGTTCTCCCGGTACAGTTTCTCCCTGCCAGACACATGGAAATGTTTTCCTCTGGCATTCGCACCAAGAGTCGCAGATTGCTTAACTCAGGAGCTCTGAGAATGGAACGGCAAGAGGTGTTCCGCTTGCGTCATAAACAGTGCTCCAGAGCGCATGGCAACGTGCACAATGAAACGTGTGTGCGGGATAGTGCCCATTCACGCCTAGTGCTGGCAATGCACGAGCACTGCCAAAAGGCAAAGGAAGGCGCTTAGCATCCGGCTTGTGTGCAAAGCTTTCAGACTGCCAGAGGACCGCAGCTGTGGTAAGGCCGCTTGCTCATTTGACGTTAGATGTCGCTTGGCAAAACTTCACCCGCATCTGGTTTATGATGCTACCTGTTGTTAGGTGACAACAAGGGCACATTTAGCAAATGCTTTTTCCTGCCTCATTTTGCTAGGCCTCTCTCTTCTTTGGCACTTTAGTGCTTGCCAAAGTCCAATCTGCGTGCTGCTGCTTCCATCGGACAAGGAGCACGGCTTTCTGACAGCAGCTTTCAACTTGCCTAAGAAAGAGCTTGGCTATTTTGATGTGCTGCAAATCTGCGTGTGTGTAAGGTGCAGGTGCAAGCTCCTGACAAAGTTGTTCTCCAGGTTCAGTTTCTCCCTGCCAGACACATTGGAAATGTTTTCCTTTGGCATTCGCACCAAGAGTCGCAGATTGCTTAACTGAGGAGCTCTGAGAATGGAACGGCAAGAGGTGTTCCGCTTTCGTCATAAACAGTGCTCTAGAGCGCATGGCAACGGGCACAATGAAACGTGTGTGCAGGATAGTGCCCATTCACGCCTAGTGCTGGCAATGCACGAGCACTGCCAAAAGGCAAAGGAAGGCGCTTAGCATGCGGCTTGTGCACAAAGCTTTCAGACTGCCACAGGACCGTAGCTGTGGTAAGCCCGCTTGCTCAATTGAGGTTAGCTGTCACTTGCAAGATCTTAAGCCGCATCTGGTTTATGCTGCTACCTGTTGTTAGGCGACAACAAGGGCATATGTAGCAAATGCTTTTTCCTTGCCCATTTTGCTAGGCCACGCGCTTCTGCGGCTCTTTACTGCTTGCCAAATTCAAAGCTGCCTGCTGCTGCTTCCATCTGACAAGGAGCACAGCCTTCTGACAGCAGCTTTCAGGTTGCGTACAATAGAGCTTGTCCATTTAGATGTGATGCAAATCCATATGTGTGTAAGGTGCAGGTGCAAGCTCCTGACAATTGGGTTCTCCGGGTACAGTTTCTCCCTGCCAGACACATGGAAATGTTTTCCTCTGGCATTCACACCAAGTATCGCAGATTGCTTAACTGAGGAGCTCTGAGAATGGAACGGCAAGAGGTGTTCCGCTTTCGTCATAAACAGTGTTCTAGAGCGCATGGCAACGGGCACAATGAAACGTGTGTGCGGGATAGTGACCATTCACGCCCAGGGCTGGCAATGCACGAGCACTGCCAAAAGGCAAAGGAAGGCGCTTAGCATGCGGCTTGTGCACAAAGCTTTCAGACTGCCACAGGACCGTAGCTGTGGTAAGCCCGCTTGCTCAATTGACGTTAGCTGTCACTTGCAAGATCTTAAGCCGCATCTGGTTTATGCTGCTACCTGTTGTTAGGCGACAACAAGGGCACATGAAGCAAATGCTTTTTCCTGGCTCATTTTGGAAGGCCACACTCTTCTGCGGCTCTTTAGTGCTTGCCAAACTCGAAGGTGCCTGCTGCTGCTTCCATCTGACAAGGAGCACAGCCTTCTGACAGCAGCTTTCAGGTTGCGTACAATTGAGCTTGTCCATTTAGATGTGATGCAAATCCATATGTGTGTAAGGTGCAGGTGCAAGCTCCTGACAATTGGGTTCTCCCGGTACAGTTTCTCCCTGCCAGACACATGGAAATCTTTTCCTCTGGCATTCGCACCAAGAGTCGCAGATTGCTTAACTCAGGAGTTCTGAGAATGGAACGGCAAGAAGTGTTCCGCTTGCGTCATAAACAGTGCTCCAGAGCGCTTGGCAACGGGCACAACGAAGCGTTTGTGCAGGATAGCCACCGTTCACGCCCAGGGCTGGCAATGCACGAGCACTGCCAAAAGTCAACGGGAGGCGCTTAGCATCCGGCTTGTGCGCAAAGCTTTCAGACTGCCAGAGGACCGCAGCTGTGGTAAGGCCGCTTGCACATTTGACGTTAGATGTCGCTTGGCAAATCTTCACCCGCATCTGGTTTATGATGCTACCTGTTGTTAGGTGACAACAAGGGCACATTTAGCAAATGCTTTTTCCTGCCTCATTTTGCTAGGCCACGCTCTTCTGTGGCACTTTAGTGCTTGCCAAAGTCCAATCTGCGTGCTGCTGCTTCCATCGGACAAGGAGCACAGCTTTCTGACAGCAGCTTTCTACCTGCCTAAGAAAGAGCTTGCCTATTTAGATGTGCTGCAAATCTGCGTTTGTGTAAGGTGCAGGTGCAAGCTCCTGACAAAGTTGTTCTCCAGGTTCAGTTTCTCCCTGCCAGACACATTGGAAATGTTTTCCTCTGGCATTCGCACCAAGAGTCGCAGATTGCTTATCTGAGGAGCTCTGAGAATGGAACGGCAAGAGGTGTTCCGCTTTCGTCATAAACAGTGCTCCATAGCGCATGGCAACGGGCACAATGAAACGTGTGTGCGGGATAGTGACCATTCACGCCCAGGGCTGGAAATGCACGAGCACTGCCAAAAGGCAAAGGAAGGCGCTTAGCATGCGGCTTGTGCACAAAGCTTTCAGACTGCCACAGGACCGTAGCTGTGGTAAGCCCGCTTGCTCAATTGACGGTAGCTGTCACTTGCAAGATCTTAAGCCGCATCTGGTTTATGCTGCTACCTGTTGTTAGGCGACAACAAGGGCACATGAAGCAAATGCTTTTTCCTGGCTCATTTTGGAAGGCCACACTCTTCTGCGGCTCTTTAGTGCTTGCCAAACTCGAAGGTGCCTGCTGCTGCTTCCATCTGACAAGGAGCACAGCCTTCTGACAGCAGCTTTCAGGTTGCGTACAATTGAGCTTGTCCATTTAGATGTGATGCAAATCCATATGTGTGTAAGGTGCAGGTGCAAGCTCCTGACAATTGGGTTCTCCCGGTACAGTTTCTCCCTGCCAGACACATGGAAATCTTTTCCTCTGGCATTCGCACCAAGAGTCGCAGATTGCTTAACTCAGGAGTTCTGAGAATGGAACCGCAAGAAGTGTTCCGCTTGCGTCATAAACAGTGCTCCAGAGCGCTTGGCAACGGGCACAACGAAGCGTTTGTGCAGGATTGCCACCATTCACGCCCAGGGCTGGCAATGCACGAGCACTGCCAAAAGGCAACGGGAGGCGCTTAGCATCCGGCTTGTGCGCAAAGCTTTCAGACTGCCAGAGGACCGCAGCTGTGGTAAGGCCGCTTGCTCATTTGGCGTTAGATGTCGCTTGGCAAAACTTCACCCGCATCTGGTTTATGATGCTACCTGTTGTTAGGTGACAACAAGGGCACATGTAGCAAATGCTTTTTCCTGCCTCATTTTGCTAGGCCACTCTTCTTTGTGGCACTTTAATGCTTGCAAAAGTCCAATCTGCGTGCTGCTGCTTCCATCGGACAAGGAGCACGGCTTTCTGACAGCAGCTTTCTACCTGCCTAAGAAAGAGCTTGCCTATTTAGATGTGCTGCAAATCTGCGTGTGTGTAAGGTGCAGGTGCAAGCTCCTGACAAAGTTGTTCTCCAGGTTCAGTTTCTCCCTGCCAGACACATTGGAAATGTTTTCCTTTGGCATTCGCACCAAGAGTCGCAGATTGCTTAACTGAGGAGCTCTGAGAATGGAACGGCAAGAGGTGTTCCGCTTGCGTCATAAACAGTGCTCTAGAGCACTTGGCAACGGGCACAATGAAACGTGTGTGCAGGATAGTGCCCATTCACGCCTAGTGCTGGCAATGCACGAGCACTGCCAAAAGGCAAAGGAAGGCGCTTAGCATGCGGCTTGTGCACAAAGCTTTCAGACTGCCAGAGGACCGTAGCTGTGGTAAGCCCGCTTGCTCAATTGAGGTTAGCTGTCACTTGCAAGATCTTAAGCCGCATCTGGTTTATGCTGCTACCTGTTGTTAGGCGACAACAAGGGCATATGTAGCAAATGCTTTTTCCTTGCCCATTTTGCTAGGCCACGCGCTTCTGCGGCTCTTTACTGCTTGCCAAATTCAAAGCTGCCTGCTGCTGCTTCCATCTGACAAGGAGCACAGCCTTCTGACAGCAGCTTTCAGGTTGCGTACAATAGAGCTTGTCCATTTAGATGTGATGCAAATCCATATGTGTGTAAGGTGCAGGTGCAAGCTCCTGACAATTGGGTTCTCCGGGTACAGTTTCTCCCTGCCAGACACATGGAAATGTTTTCCTCTGGCATTCACACCAAGTATCGCAGATTGCTTAACTGAGGAGCTCTGAGAATGGAACGGCAAGAGGTGTTCCGCTTTCGTCATAAACAGTGTTCTAGAGCGCATGGCAACGGGCACAATGAAACGTGTGTGCGGGATAGTGACCATTCACGCCCAGGGCTGGCAATGCACGAGCACTGCCAAAAGGCAAAGGAAGGCGCTTAGCATGCGGCTTGTGCACAAAGCTTTCAGACTGCCACAGGACCGTAGCTGTGGTAAGCCCGCTTGCTCAATTGACGGTAGCTGTCACTTGCAAGATCTTAAGCCGCATCTGGTTTATGCTGCTACCTGTTGTTAGGCGACAACAAGGGCACATGAAGCAAATGCTTTTTCCTGGCTCATTTTGGAAGGCCACACTCTTCTGCGGCTCTTTAGTGCTTGCCAAACTCGAAGGTGCCTGCTGCTGCTTCCATCTGACAAGGAGCACAGCCTTCTGAGAGCAGCTTTCAGGTTGCGTACAATTGAGCTTGTCCATTTAGATGTGATGCAAATCCATATGTGTGTAAGGTGCAGGTGCAAGCTCCTGACAATTGGGTTCTCCCGGTACAGTTTCTCCCTGCCAGACACATGGAAATCTTTTCCTCTGGCATTCGCACCAAGAGTCGCAGATTGCTTAACTCAGGAGTTCTGAGAATGGAACGGCAAGAAGTGTTCCGCTTGCGTCATAAACAGTGCTCCAGAGCGCTTGGCAACGGGCACAACGAAGCGTTTGTGCAGGATAGCCACCGTTCACGCCCAGGGCTGGCAATGCACGAGCACTGCCAAAAGTCAACGGGAGGCGCTTAGCATCCGGCTTGTGCGCAAAGCTTTCAGACTGCCAGAGGACCGCAGCTGTGGTAAGGCCGCTTGCACATTTGACGTTAGATGTCGCTTGGCAAAACTTCACCCGCATCTGGTTTATGATGCTACCTGTTGTTAGGTGACAACAAGGGCACATTTAGCAAATGCTTTTTCCTGCCTCATTTTGCTAGGCCACTCTCTTCTGTGGCACTTTAGTGCTTGCCAAAGTCCAATCTGCGTGCTGCTGCTTCCATCGGACAAGGAGCACAGCTTTCTGACAGCAGCTTTCTACCTGCCTAAGAAAGAGCTTGCCTATTTAGATGTGCTGCAAATCTGCGTTTGTGTAAGGTGCAGGTGCAAGCTCCTGACAAAGTTGTTCTCCAGGTTCAGTTTCTCCCTGCCAGACACATTGGAAATGTTTTCCTCTGGCATTCGCACCAAGAGTCGCAGATTGCTTATCTGAGGAGCTCTGAGAATGGAACGGCAAGAGGTGTTCCGCTTTCGTCATAAACAGTGCTCCATAGCGCATGGCAACGGGCACAATGAAACGTGTGTGCGGGATAGTGACCATTCACGCCCAGGGCTGGCAATGCACGAGCACTGCCAAAAGGCAAAGGAAGGCGCTTAGCATGCGGCTTGTGCACAAAGCTTTCAGACTGCCACAGGACCGTAGCTGTGGTAAGCCCGCTTGCTCAATTGACGGTAGCTGTCACTTGCAAGATCTTAAGCCGCATCTGGTTTATGCTGCTACCTGTTGTTAGGCGACAACAAGGGCACATGAAGCAAATGCTTTTTCCTGGCTCATTTTGGAAGGCCACACTCTTCTGCGGCTCTTTAGTGCTTGCCAAACTCGAAGGTGCCTGCTGCTGCTTCCATCTGACAAGGAGCACAGCCTTCTGACAGCAGCTTTCAGGTTGCGTACAATTGAGCTTGTCCATTTAGATGTGATGCAAATCCATATGTGTGTAAGGTGCAGGTGCAAGCTCCTGACAATTGGGTTCTCCCGGTACAGTTTCTCCCTGCCAGACACATGGAAATCTTTTCCTCTGGCATTCGCACCAAGAGTCGCAGATTGCTTAACTCAGGAGTTCTGAGAATGGAACCGCAAGAAGTGTTCCGCTTGCGTCATAAACAGTGCTCCAGAGCGCTTGGCAACGGGCACAACGAAGCGTTTGTGCAGGATTGCCACCATTCATGCCCAGGGCTGGCAATGCACGAGCACTGCCAAAAGGCAACGGGAGGCGCTTAGCATCCGGCTTGTGCGCAAAGCTTTCAGACTGCCAGAGGACCGCAGCTGTGGTAAGGCCGCTTGCTCATTTGGCGTTAGATGTCGCTTGGCAAAACTTCACCCGCATCTGGTTTATGATGCTACCTGTTGTTAGGTGACAACAAAGGCACATGTAGCAAATGCTTTTTCCTGCCTCATTTTGCTAGGCCACTCTTCTTTGTGGCACTTTAATGCTTGCAAAAGTCCAATCTGCGTGCTGCTGCTTCCATCGGACAAGGAGCACAGCTTTCTGACAGCAGCTTTCTACCTGCCTAAGAAAGAGCTTGCCTATTTAGATGTGCTGCAAATCTGCGTTTGTGTAAGGTGCAGGTGCAAGCTCCTGACAAAGTTGTTCTCCAGGTTCAGTTTCTCCCTGCCAGACACATTGGAAATGTTTTCCTCTGGCATTCGCACCAAGAGTCGCAGATTGCTTATCTGAGGAGCTCTGAGAATGGAACGGCAAGAGGTGTTCCGCTTGCGTCATAAACAGTGCTCTAGAGCGCAGGGCAACGGGCACAATGAAACGTGTGTGCGGGATAGTGCCCATTCACGCCTAGTGCTGGCAATGCACGAGCACTGCCAAAAGGCAAAGGAAGGCACTTAGTATCCGGCTTGTGCGCAAAGCTTTCAGACTGCCACAGGACCGCAGCTGTGGTAATGCCGCTTGCTCATTTGACGTTAGATGTCGCCTGGCAGAACTTCACCCGCATCTGGTTTATGCTGCTACCTGTTGTTAGGCGACAACAAGGGCACATGAAGCAAATGCTGTTTCCTGGCTCATTTTGCAAGGCCACGCTCTTCTGTGGCTCTTTAGTGCTTGCCAAACTCAAAGGTGCCTGCTGCTGCTTCCATCTGACAAGGAACACAGCCTTCTGACAGCAGCTTTCAGGTTGCGTCAAATAGAGCTTGTCCATTTAGATGAGATGCAAATCCATATGTGTGTAAGGTGCAGGTGCAAGCTCCTGACAAATGTGTTCTCCCGGTACAGTTTCTCCCTGCCAGACACATGGAAATGTTTTCCTCTGGCATTCGCACCAAGAGTCGCAGATTGCTTAACTCAGGAGCTCTGAGAATGGAACGGCAAGAGGTGTTCCGCTTGCATCATAAACAGTGGTGCAGAGCGCTTGGAAATGGGCACAACGATGCGTTTGTGCGGGAGAGTGACCATACATGCCCAGGGCTGGCAATGCACAAGCACTGCCAAAAGGCAAAGGAAGGCGCTTAGCATGCGGCTTGTGCACAAAGCTTTCAGACTGCCACAGGACCGTAGCTGTGGTAAGCCCGCTTGCTCAATTGAGGTTAGATGTCACTTGCAAGATCTTAAGCCGCATATGGTTTATGCTGATACCTGTTGTTAGACGACAGCAAGGGCACATGTAGCAAATGCTTTTTCCTGCCTCATTTTGCTAGGCCACTCTCTTCTGTGGCACTATAGAGCTTGCCAAACTCCTATCTGCGTGCTGCTACTTCCATCTGACAAGGAGCACAGCCTTCAGACAGCAGCTTTCTACTCGCCTAAGAAAGAGCTTGGCTATTTTGATGTGCTGCAAATCTGCGTGTGTGTAAGGTGCAGGTGCAAGCTCCTGACAAAGTTGTTCTCCAGGTTCAGTTTCTCCCTGCCAGACACATTGGAAATGTTTTCCTTTGGCATTCGCACCAAGAGTCGCAGATTGCTTAACTGAGGAGCTCTGAGAATGGAACGGCAAGAGGTGTTCCGCTTTCGTCATAAACAGTGCTCTAGAGCGCATGGCAACGGGCACAATGAAACGTGTGTGCAGGATAGTGCCCATTCACGCCTAGTGCTGGCAATGCACGAGCACTGCCAAAAGGCAAAGGAAGGCGCTTAGCATGCGGCTTGTGCACAAAGCTTTCAGACTGCCACAGGACCGTAGCTGTGGTAAGCCCGCTTGCTCAATTGAGGTTAGATGTCACTTGCAAGATCTTAAGCCGCATCTGGTTTATGCTTCTACCTGTTGTTAGGCAACAACAAGGGCATATGTAGCAAATGCTTTTTCCTTGCCCATTTTGCTAGGCCACGCGCTTCTGCGGCTCTTTACTGCTTGCCAAATTCAAAGCTGCCTGCTGCTGCTTCCATCTGACAAGGAGCACAGCCTTCTGACAGCAGCTTTCAGGTTGCGTACAATAGAGCTTGTCCATTTAGATGTGATGCAAATCCATATGTGTGTAAGGTGCAGGTGCAAGCTCCTGACAATTGGGTTCTCCGGGTACAGTTTCTCCCTGCCAGACACATGGAAATGTTTTCCTCTGGCATTCACACCAAGTATCGCAGATTGCTTAACTGAGGAGCTCTGAGAATGGAACGGCAAGAGGTGTTCCGCTTTCGTCATAAACAGTGTTCTAGAGCGCATGGCAACGGGCACAATGAAACGTGTGTGCGGGATAGTGACCATTCACGCCCAGGGCTGGCAATGCACGAGCACTGCCAAAAGGCAAAGGAAGGCGCTTAGCATGCGGCTTGTGCACAAAGCTTTCAGACTGCCAGAGGACCGTAGCTGTGGTAAGCCCGCTTGCTCAATTGACGTTAGCTGTCACTTGCAAGATCTTAAGCCGCATCTGGTTTATGCTGCTACCTGTTGTTAGGCGACAACAAGGGCACATGTAGCAAATGCTTTTTCCTGGCTCATTTTGGAAGGGCACACTCTTCTGCGGCTCTTTAGTGCTTGCCAAACTCGAAGGTGCCTGCTGCTGCTTCCATCTGACAAGGAGCACAGCCTTCTGACAGCAGCTTTCAGGTTGCGTACAATTGAGCTTGTCCATTTAGATGTGATGCAAATCCATATGTGTGTAAGGTGCAGGTGCAAGCTCCTGACAATTGGGTTCTCCCGGTACAGTTTCTCCCTGCCAGACACATGGAAATCTTTTCCTCTGGCATTCGCACCAAGAGTCGCAGATTGCTTAACTCAGGAGTTCTGAGAATGGAACGGCAAGAAGTGTTCCGCTTGTGTCATAAACAGTGCTCCAGAGCGCTTGGCAACGGGCACAACGAAGCGTTTGTGCAGGATAGCCACCATTCACGCCCAGGGCTGGCAATGCACGAGCACTGCCAAAAGGCAAAGGGAGGCGCTTAGCATCCGGCTTGTGCGCAAAGCTTTCAGACTGCCAGAGGACCGTAGCTGTGGTAAGGCCGCTTGCACATTTGACGTTAGATGTCGCTTGGCAAAACTTCACCCGCATCTGGTTTATGATGCTACCTGTTGTTAGGTGACAACAAGGACACATTTAGCAAATGCTTTTTCCTGCCTCATTTTGCTAGGCCACTCTCTTCTGTGGCACTTTAGTGCTTGCCAAAGTCCAATCTGCGTGCTGCTGCTTCCCTCGGACAAGGAGCACAGCCTTCTGACAGCAGCTTTCAACTTGCCTAAGAAAGAGCTTGGCTATTTAGATGTGCTTCAAATCTGCGTGTGTGTAAGGTGCAGGTGCAAGCTCCTGACAAAGTTGTTCTCCAGGTTCAGTTTCTCCCTGCCAGACACATTGGAAATGTTTTCCTCTGGCATTCGCACCAAGAGTCGCAGATTGCTTAACTGAGGAGCTCTGAGAATGGAACGGCAAGAGGTGTTCCGCTTTCGTCATAAACAGTGCTCCATAGCGCAGGGCAACGGGCACAATGAAACGTGTGCGGGATAGTGCCCATTCACGCCTAGTGCTGGCAATGCACGAGCACTGCCAAAAGGCAAAGGGAGGCGCTTAGCATCTGGCTTGTGCGCAAAGCTTTCAGACTGCCAGAGGACCGCAGCTGTGGTAAGGCCGCTTGCTCATTTGGCGTTAGATGTCGCTTGGCAAAACTTCACCCGCATCTGGTTTATGCTGCTACCTGTTGTTAGGTGACAACAAAGGCACATGTAGCAAATGCTTTTTCCTGCCTCATTTTGCTAGGCCACTCTTCTTTGTGGCACTTTAGTGCTTGCAAAAGTCCAATCTGCGTGCTGCTGCTTCCTTCGGACAAGGAGCACAGCTTTCTGACAGCAGCTTTCTACCTGCCTAAGAAAGAGCTTGCCTATTTAGATGTGCTGCAAATCTGCGTGTGTGTAAGGTGCAGGTGCAAGCTCCTGACAAAGTTGTTCTCCAGGTTCAGTTTCTCCCTGCCAGACACATTGGAAATGTTTTCCTCTGGCATTCGCACCAAGAGTCGCAGATTGCTTAACTGAGGAGCTCTGAGAATGGAACGGCAAGAGGTGTTCCGCTTGCGTCATAAACAGTGCTCTAGAGCGCAGGGCAACGGGCACAATGAAACGTGTGTGCGGGATAGTGCCCATTCACGCCTAGTGCTGGCAATGCACGAGCACAGCCAAAAAGCAAAGGAAGGCACTTAGTATCCGGCTTGTGCGCAAAGCTTTCAGACTGCCAGAGGACCGCAGCTGTGGTAATGCCGCTTGCTCATTTGACGTTAGATGTCGCCTGGCAGAACTTCACCCGCATCTGGTTTATGCTGCTACCTCTTGTTAGGCGACAACAAGGGCACATGAAGCAAATGCTGTTTCCTGGCTCATTTTGCAAGGCCACGCTCTTCTGTGGCTCTTTAGTGCTTGCAAAACTCCAATGTGTGTGCTGCTGCTTCCATCTGACAAGGAGCACAGCCTTCTGGCCGCAGCTTTCAGGTTGCGTACAATAGAGCATGTCCATTTAGATGTGATGCAAATCCATATGTCTGTAAGGTGCAGGTGCAAGCTCCTGACAATTGGGATCTCCCGGTACAGTTTCTCCTTCAGACACATGGAAATGTTTTCCTCTGGCATTCGCACCAAGAGTCGCAGATTGCTTAACTGAGGAGCTCTGAGAATGGAACGGCAAGAAGTGTTCCGCTTGTGTCATAAACAGTGCTCCAGAGCGCTTGGCAACGGGTACAACGAAGCGTTTGTGCAGGATAGCCACCATTCACGCCCAGGGCTGGCAATGCACGAGCACTGCCAAAAGGCAAAGGGAGGCGCTTAGCAACCGGCTTGTGCGCAAAGCTTTCAGACTTCCAGTGGACCGCAGCTGTGGTAAGGCCGCTTGCTCATTTGACGTTAGATGTCGCTTGGCAAAACTTCACCCGCATCTGGTTTATGATGCTACCTGTTGTTAGGTGACAACAAGGGCACATTTAGCAAATGCTTTTTCCTGCCTCATTTTGCTAGGCCACTCTCTTCCGTGGCACTTTAGTGCTTGCCAAAGTCCAATCTGCGTGCTGCTGCTTCCTTCGGACAAGGAGCACAGCTTTCTGACAGCAGCTTTCAACTTGCCTAAGAAAGAGCATGGCTATTTTGATGTGCTGCAAATCTGCGTGTGTGTAAGGTGCAGGTGCAAGCTCCTGACAAAGTTGTTCTCCAGGTTCAGTTTCTCCCTGCCAGACACATTGGAAATGTTTTCCTCTGGCATTCGCACCAAGAGTCGCAGATTGCTTATCTGAGGAGGTATGAGAATGGAACGGCAAGAGGTGTTCCGCTTGCGTCATAAACAGTGCTCCAGAGCGCTTGGTAACGGGCACAACGAAGCGTTTGTGCAGGATAGCCACCATTCACGCCCAGGGGTGGCAATGCACGAGCACTGCCAAAAGGCAAAGGAAAGCGCTTAGCATGCGGCTTGTGCACAAAGCTTTCAGACTGCCACAGGACCGTAGCTGTGGTAAGCCCGCTTGCTCAATTGACCTTAGCTGTCGTCTGGAAGAACTTGAGCGCCATCTGCTGTATGCTGCTACCTGTTGTTAGGCGACAACAAGGGCACATGTATCAAACACTTTTTCCTTGCCCATTTTGCTATACCACGCTCTTCTGCGGCTCTTTAGTGCTTGCCAAACGCCTATCTGCGTACTGCTGCTTCCATCTGACAAGGAGCACAGCCTTCTGACAGCAGCTTTCAACTTGCCTAAGAAAAAGCTTGGCCATTTAGATGTGCTGCAAATCTGCATGTGTGTAAGGTGCAGGTGCAAGCTCCTGACAAAGTTGTTCTCCAGGTTCAGTTTCTCCCTGCCAGACACATTGGAAATGTTTTCCTCTGGCATTCGCACCAGGAGTTGCAGACTGCTTAACTCAGGAGCTCTGAGAATGGAACGGTAAGAGGTGTTCCTCTTGCATCATAAACAGTGCTCCAGAGCACATGGCAACGGGCACAATGAAACGTGTGTGCGGGATAGTGACCATTCACGCCTATTGCTGGCAATGCACGAGCACTGCCAAAAGGCAAAGGAAGGCGCTTAGCATCTGGCTTGTGCGCAAAGCTTTCAGACTGCCAGAGGACCGCAGCTGTGGTAAGGCCGCTTGCTCATTTGATGTTAGATGTCGCCTGGCAGAACTTCACCCGCATCTGGTTTATGCTGCTACCTGTTGGTAAGCGACAACAAGGGCACATGTAGCAAATGCTTTTTCCTGCCTCATTTTGCTAGGCCACTCTCTTCTGTGGCACTATAGAGCTTGCCAAACTCCTATCTGCGTGCTGCTACTTCCATCTGACAAGGAGCACAGCCTTCTGACGGCAGCATTCTACTTGCCTAAGAAAGAGCTTGGCTATTTTGATGTGCTGCAAATCTGCGTGTGTGTAAGGTGCAGGTGCAAGCTCCTGACAAAGTTGTTCTCCAGGTTCAGTTTCTCCCTGCCAGACACATTGGAAATGTTTTCCTCTGGCATTCGCACCAAGAGTCGCAGATTGCTTAACTGAGGAGCTCTGAGAATGGAACGGCAAGAGGTGTTCCGCTTGCGTCATAAACAGTGCTCTAGAGGGCATGGCAACGGGCACAATGAAACGTGTGTGCGGGATAGTGCCCATTCACGCCTAGTGCTGGCAATGCACGAGCACTGCCAAAAGGCAAAGGAAGGCGCTTAGCATGCGGCTTGTGCTCAAAGATTTCATACTGCCAGAGGACCGTAGCTGTGGAAAGCCCGCTTGCTCAATTGAGGTTAGATGTCACTTGCAAGATCTTAAGCCGCATCTGGTTTATGCTGCTACCTGTTGTTAGACGACAACAAGGGCACATGTAGCAAATGCTTTTTCCTGGCTCATTTTGGAAGGGCACACTCTTCTGCGGCTCTTTAGTGCTTGCCAAACTCGAAGGTGCCTGCTGCTGCTTCCATCTGACAAGGAGCACAGCCTTCTGACAGCAGCTTTCAGGTTGCGTACAATTGAGCTTGTCCATTTAGATGTGATGCAAATCCATATGTGTGTAAGGTGCAGGTGCAAGCTCCTGACAATTGGGTTCTCCCGGTACAGTTTCTCCCTGCCAGACACATGGAAATCTTTTCCTCTGGCATTCGCACCAAGAGTCGCAGATTGCTTAACTCAGGAGTCTGAGACTGGAACGGCAAGAAGTGTTCCGCTTACGTCATAAACAGTGCTCCAGAGCGCTTGGCAACAGGCACAACGAAGCGTTTGTGCAGGATAGCCACCATTCACGCCCAGGGCTGGCAATGCACGAGCACTGCCAAAAGGCAAAGGAAGGCGCTTAGCATGCGGCTTGTGCACAAAGCTTTCAGAGTGCCACAGGACCGTAGCTGTGGTAAGCCCGCTTTCTCAATTGACCTTAGCTGTCGTCTGGAAGAACTTGAGCGCCATCTGCTGTATGCTGCTACCTGTTGTTAGGCGACAACAAGGGCACATGTATCAAACACTTTTTCCTTGCCCATTTTGCTATACCACGCTCTTCTGCGGCTCTTTAGTGCTTGCCAAACGCCTATCTGCGTGCTGCTGCTTCCATCTGACAAGGAGCACAGCCTTCAGACAGCAGCTTTCAACTTGCCTAAGAAAAAGCTTGGCCATTTAGATGTGCTGCAAATCTGCATGTGTGTAAGGTGCAGGTGCAAGCTCCTGACAAAGTTGTTCTCCAGGTTCAGTTTCTCCCTGCCAGACACATTGGAAATGTTTTCCTCTGGCATTCGCACCAGGAGTTGCAGACTGCTTAACTCAGGAGCTCTGAGAATGGAACGGTAAGAGGTGTTCCTCTTGCATCATAAACAGTGCTCCAGAGCACTTGGCAACGGGCACAATGAAACGTGTGTGCGGGATAGTGACCATTCACGCCTATTGCTGGCAATGCACGAGCACTGCCAAAAGGCAAAGGAAGGCTTTTAGCATCCGGCTTGTGCGCAAAGCTTTCAGACTGCCAGAGGACCGCAGCTGTGGTAATGCCGCTTGCTCATTTGATGTTAGATGTCGCCTGGCAGAACTTCACCCGCATCTGGTTTATGCTGCTACCTGTTGGTAAGCGACAACAAGGGCACATGTAGCAAATGCTTTTTCCTGCCTCATTTTGCTAGGCCACTCTCTTCTGTGGCACTATATAGCTTGCCAAACTCCCATTTGTGTGCTGCTACTTCCATCTGGCAAGGAGCACAGCCTTCAGACAGCAGCTTTCTACTCGCCTAAGAAAGAGCTTGGCTATTTTGATGTGCTGCAAATCTGCGTGTGTGTAAGGTGCAAGTGCAAGCTCCTGACAAAGTTGTTCTCCAGGTTCAGTTTCTCCCTGCCAGACACATTGGAAATGTTTTCCTCTGGCATTCGCACCAAGAGTCGCAGATTGCTTAACTGAGGAGCTCTGAGAATGGAACGGCAAGAGGTGTTCCGCTTGCGTCATAAACAGTGCTCTAGAGGACATGGCAACGGGCACAACGAGACGTGTCTGCGGGATAGCGACCATTCACGCCCAGGGCTGGCAATGCACGAGCACTGCCAAAAGGGAAAGGAAGGCGCTTAGCATGCGGCTTGTGCACAAAGATTTCAGACTGCCAGAGGACCGTAGCTGTGGAAAGCCCGCTTGCTCAATTGAGGTTAGATGTCACTTGCAAGATCTTAAGCCGCATCTGGTTTATGCTGCTACCTGTTGTTAGACGACAACAAGGGCACATGTAGCAAATGCTTTTTCCTGGCTCATTTTGCAAGGCCACGCTCTTCTGCGGCTCTTTACTGCTTGCCAAACTCAAGGGTGCCTGCTGCTGCTTCCATCTGACAAGGAGCACAGCCTTCTGACAGCAGCTTTCAGGTTGCGTACAATAGAGCTTGTCCATTTAGATGTGATGCAAATCCATATGTGTGTAAGGTGCAGGTGCAAGCTCCTGACAAATGTGTTCTCTCGGTACAGTTTCTCCCTGCCAGACACATGGAAATGTTTTCCTCTGGCATTCGCACCAAGAGTCGCAGATTGCTTAACTCAGGAGTTCTGAGAATGGAACGGCAAGAAGTGTTCTGCTTGCGTCATAAACAGTGCTCCAGAGCGCTTGGCAACGGGCACAACGAAGCGTTTGTGCAGGATTGCCACCATTCACGCCCAGGGCTGGCAATGCACGAGCACTGCCAAAAGGCAAAGGAAGGCGCTTAGCATGCGGCTTGTGCACAAAGCTTTCAGACTGCCCCAGGACCGTAGCTGTGGTAAGCCCGCTTGCTCAATTGACCTTAGCTGTCGTCTGGAAGAATTAGAGCGCCATCTGCTGTATTCTGCTACCTGTTGTTAGGCGACAACAAGGGCACATGTATCAAACACTTGTTCCTTGCCCATTTTGCTAGGCCACGCTCTTCTGCGGCTCTTTAGTGCTTGCCAAACTCCAATGTGCATGCTGCTGCTTCCATCTGACAAGGAGCACAGCCTTCAGACAGCAGCTTTCAACTTGCCTAAGAAAAAGCTTGGCCATTTAGATGTGCTGCAAATCTGCGTGTGTGTAAGGTGCAGGTGCAAGCTCCTGACAAAGTTGTTCTCCAGGTTCAGTTTCTCCCTGCCAGACACATTGAAAATGTTTTCCTCTGGCATTCGCACCAGGAGTTGCAGATTGCTTAACTCAGGAGCTCTGAGAATGGAACGGCAAGAGGTGTTCCGCTTGCATCATAAACAGTGCTCCAGAGCTCATGGCAACGGGCACAATGAAACGTGTGTGCGGGATAGTGACCATTCACGCCTAGTGCTGGCAATGCACGAGCACTGCCAAAAGGCAAAGGAAGGCGCTTAGCATCCGGCTTGTGCGCAAAGCTTTCAGACTGCCAGAGGACCGTAGCTGTGGTAATGCCGCTTGCTCATTTGACGTTAGATGTCGCCTGGCAGAACTTCACACGCATCTGGTTTATGCTGCTACCTCTTGTTAGGCGACAACAAGGGCACATGAAGCAAATGCTGTTTCCTGCCTCATTTTGCTAGGCCACTCTCTTCTGTGGCACTATATAGCTTGCCAAACTCCTATTTGTGTGCTGCTACTTCCATCTGGCAAGGAGCACAGCCTTCAGACAGCAGCTTTCTACTCGCCTAAGAAAGAGCTTGGCTATTTTGATGTGCTGCAAATCTGCGTGTGTGTAAGGTGCAGGTGCAAGCTCCTGACAAAGTTGTTCTCTAGGTTCTGTTTCTCCCTGCCTGACACATTGGAAATGTTTTCCTCTGGCATTCGCACCAGGAGTTGCAGATTGCTTAACTCAGGAGCTCTGAGAATGGAACGGCAAGAGGTGTTCCGCTTGCATCATAAACAGTGCTCCAGAGCTCATGGCAACGGGCAGAATGAAACGTGTGTGCGGGATAATGCCCATTCATGCCTATTGCTGGCAATGCACGAGCACTGCCAAAAGGCAAAGGAAGGCGCTTAGCATGCGGCTTGTGTGCAAAGCTTTCAGACTGCCAGAGGACCGCAGCTGTGGTAAGGCCGCTTGCTCATTTGACGTTAGATGTCGCTTGGCAAAACTTCACCCGCATCTGGTTTATGATGCTACCTGTTGTTAGGTGACAACAAGGGCACATTTAGCAAATGCTTTTTCCTGCCTCATTTTGCTAGGCCACTCTCTTCCGTGGCACTTTAGTGCTTGCCAAAGTCCAATCTGCGTGCTGCTGCTTCCTTCGGACAAGGAGCACAGCTTTCTGACAGCAGCTTTCAACTTGCCTAAGAAAGAGCATGGCTATTTTGATGTGCTGCAAATCTGCGTGTGTGTAAGGTGCAGGTGCAAGCTCCTGACAAAGTTGTTCTCCAGGTTCAGTTTCTCCCTGCCAGACACATTGGAAATGTTTTCCTCTGGCATTCGCACCAAGAGTCGCAGATTGCTTATCTGAGGAGGTATGAGAATGGAACGGCAAGAGGTGTTCCGCTTGCGTCATAAACAGTGCTCCAGAGCGCTTGGTAACGGGCACAACGAAGCGTTTGTGCAGGATAGCCACCATTCACGCCCAGGGGTGGCAATGCACGAGCACTGCCAAAAGGCAAAGGAAAGCGCTTAGCATGCGGCTTGTGCACAAAGCTTTCAGACTGCCA
The DNA here is from genome assembly GCA_038429875.1 of Poecile montanus. NCBI lineage: Eukaryota > Metazoa > Chordata > Aves > Passeriformes > Paridae > Poecile > Poecile montanus. The sequence continues at coordinate 135,389 of JBBLMP010000075.1, forward strand.
CAGGACCGTAGCTGTGGTAAGCCCGCTTGCTCAATTGACCTTAGCTGTCGTCTGGAAGAACTTGAGCGCCATCTGCTGTATGCTGCTACCTGTTGTTAGGCGACAACAAGGGCACATGTATCAAACACTTTTTCCTTGCCCATTTTGCTATACCACGCTCTTCTGCGGCTCTTTAGTGCTTGCCAAACGCCTATCTGCGTACTGCTGCTTCCATCTGACAAGGAGCACAGCCTTCTGACAGCAGCTTTCAACTTGCCTAAGAAAAAGCTTGGCCATTTAGATGTGCTGCAAATCTGCATGTGTGTAAGGTGCAGGTGCAAGCTCCTGACAAAGTTGTTCTCCAGGTTCAGTTTCTCCCTGCCAGACACATTGGAAATGTTTTCCTCTGGCATTCGCACCAGGAGTTGCAGACTGCTTAACTCAGGAGCTCTGAGAATGGAACGGTAAGAGGTGTTCCTCTTGCATCATAAACAGTGCTCCAGAGCACATGGCAACGGGCACAATGAAACGTGTGTGCGGGATAGTGACCATTCACGCCTATTGCTGGCAATGCACGAGCACTGCCAAAAGGCAAAGGAAGGCGCTTAGCATCTGGCTTGTGCGCAAAGCTTTCAGACTGCCAGAGGACCGCAGCTGTGGTAAGGCCGCTTGCTCATTTGATGTTAGATGTCGCCTGGCAGAACTTCACCCGCATCTGGTTTATGCTGCTACCTGTTGGTAAGCGACAACAAGGGCACATGTAGCAAATGCTTTTTCCTGCCTCATTTTGCTAGGCCACTCTCTTCTGTGGCACTATAGAGCTTGCCAAACTCCTATCTGCGTGCTGCTACTTCCATCTGACAAGGAGCACAGCCTTCTGACGGCAGCATTCTACTTGCCTAAGAAAGAGCTTGGCTATTTTGATGTGCTGCAAATCTGCGTGTGTGTAAGGTGCAGGTGCAAGCTCCTGACAAAGTTGTTCTCCAGGTTCAGTTTCTCCCTGCCAGACACATTGGAAATGTTTTCCTCTGGCATTCGCACCAAGAGTCGCAGATTGCTTAACTGAGGAGCTCTGAGAATGGAACGGCAAGAGGTGTTCCGCTTGCGTCATAAACAGTGCTCTAGAGGGCATGGCAACGGGCACAATGAAACGTGTGTGCGGGATAGTGCCCATTCACGCCTAGTGCTGGCAATGCACGAGCACTGCCAAAAGGCAAAGGAAGGCGCTTAGCATGCGGCTTGTGCTCAAAGATTTCATACTGCCAGAGGACCGTAGCTGTGGAAAGCCCGCTTGCTCAATTGAGGTTAGATGTCACTTGCAAGATCTTAAGCCGCATCTGGTTTATGCTGCTACCTGTTGTTAGACGACAACAAGGGCACATGTAGCAAATGCTTTTTCCTGGCTCATTTTGGAAGGGCACACTCTTCTGCGGCTCTTTAGTGCTTGCCAAACTCGAAGGTGCCTGCTGCTGCTTCCATCTGACAAGGAGCACAGCCTTCTGACAGCAGCTTTCAGGTTGCGTACAATTGAGCTTGTCCATTTAGATGTGATGCAAATCCATATGTGTGTAAGGTGCAGGTGCAAGCTCCTGACAATTGGGTTCTCCCGGTACAGTTTCTCCCTGCCAGACACATGGAAATCTTTTCCTCTGGCATTCGCACCAAGAGTCGCAGATTGCTTAACTCAGGAGTCTGAGACTGGAACGGCAAGAAGTGTTCCGCTTACGTCATAAACAGTGCTCCAGAGCGCTTGGCAACAGGCACAACGAAGCGTTTGTGCAGGATAGCCACCATTCACGCCCAGGGCTGGCAATGCACGAGCACTGCCAAAAGGCAAAGGAAGGCGCTTAGCATGCGGCTTGTGCACAAAGCTTTCAGAGTGCCACAGGACCGTAGCTGTGGTAAGCCCGCTTTCTCAATTGACCTTAGCTGTCGTCTGGAAGAACTTGAGCGCCATCTGCTGTATGCTGCTACCTGTTGTTAGGCGACAACAAGGGCACATGTATCAAACACTTTTTCCTTGCCCATTTTGCTATACCACGCTCTTCTGCGGCTCTTTAGTGCTTGCCAAACGCCTATCTGCGTGCTGCTGCTTCCATCTGACAAGGAGCACAGCCTTCAGACAGCAGCTTTCAACTTGCCTAAGAAAAAGCTTGGCCATTTAGATGTGCTGCAAATCTGCATGTGTGTAAGGTGCAGGTGCAAGCTCCTGACAAAGTTGTTCTCCAGGTTCAGTTTCTCCCTGCCAGACACATTGGAAATGTTTTCCTCTGGCATTCGCACCAGGAGTTGCAGACTGCTTAACTCAGGAGCTCTGAGAATGGAACGGTAAGAGGTGTTCCTCTTGCATCATAAACAGTGCTCCAGAGCACTTGGCAACGGGCACAATGAAACGTGTGTGCGGGATAGTGACCATTCACGCCTATTGCTGGCAATGCACGAGCACTGCCAAAAGGCAAAGGAAGGCTTTTAGCATCCGGCTTGTGCGCAAAGCTTTCAGACTGCCAGAGGACCGCAGCTGTGGTAATGCCGCTTGCTCATTTGATGTTAGATGTCGCCTGGCAGAACTTCACCCGCATCTGGTTTATGCTGCTACCTGTTGGTAAGCGACAACAAGGGCACATGTAGCAAATGCTTTTTCCTGCCTCATTTTGCTAGGCCACTCTCTTCTGTGGCACTATATAGCTTGCCAAACTCCCATTTGTGTGCTGCTACTTCCATCTGGCAAGGAGCACAGCCTTCAGACAGCAGCTTTCTACTCGCCTAAGAAAGAGCTTGGCTATTTTGATGTGCTGCAAATCTGCGTGTGTGTAAGGTGCAAGTGCAAGCTCCTGACAAAGTTGTTCTCCAGGTTCAGTTTCTCCCTGCCAGACACATTGGAAATGTTTTCCTCTGGCATTCGCACCAAGAGTCGCAGATTGCTTAACTGAGGAGCTCTGAGAATGGAACGGCAAGAGGTGTTCCGCTTGCGTCATAAACAGTGCTCTAGAGGACATGGCAACGGGCACAACGAGACGTGTCTGCGGGATAGCGACCATTCACGCCCAGGGCTGGCAATGCACGAGCACTGCCAAAAGGGAAAGGAAGGCGCTTAGCATGCGGCTTGTGCACAAAGATTTCAGACTGCCAGAGGACCGTAGCTGTGGAAAGCCCGCTTGCTCAATTGAGGTTAGATGTCACTTGCAAGATCTTAAGCCGCATCTGGTTTATGCTGCTACCTGTTGTTAGACGACAACAAGGGCACATGTAGCAAATGCTTTTTCCTGGCTCATTTTGCAAGGCCACGCTCTTCTGCGGCTCTTTACTGCTTGCCAAACTCAAGGGTGCCTGCTGCTGCTTCCATCTGACAAGGAGCACAGCCTTCTGACAGCAGCTTTCAGGTTGCGTACAATAGAGCTTGTCCATTTAGATGTGATGCAAATCCATATGTGTGTAAGGTGCAGGTGCAAGCTCCTGACAAATGTGTTCTCTCGGTACAGTTTCTCCCTGCCAGACACATGGAAATGTTTTCCTCTGGCATTCGCACCAAGAGTCGCAGATTGCTTAACTCAGGAGTTCTGAGAATGGAACGGCAAGAAGTGTTCTGCTTGCGTCATAAACAGTGCTCCAGAGCGCTTGGCAACGGGCACAACGAAGCGTTTGTGCAGGATTGCCACCATTCACGCCCAGGGCTGGCAATGCACGAGCACTGCCAAAAGGCAAAGGAAGGCGCTTAGCATGCGGCTTGTGCACAAAGCTTTCAGACTGCCCCAGGACCGTAGCTGTGGTAAGCCCGCTTGCTCAATTGACCTTAGCTGTCGTCTGGAAGAATTAGAGCGCCATCTGCTGTATTCTGCTACCTGTTGTTAGGCGACAACAAGGGCACATGTATCAAACACTTGTTCCTTGCCCATTTTGCTAGGCCACGCTCTTCTGCGGCTCTTTAGTGCTTGCCAAACTCCAATGTGCATGCTGCTGCTTCCATCTGACAAGGAGCACAGCCTTCAGACAGCAGCTTTCAACTTGCCTAAGAAAAAGCTTGGCCATTTAGATGTGCTGCAAATCTGCGTGTGTGTAAGGTGCAGGTGCAAGCTCCTGACAAAGTTGTTCTCCAGGTTCAGTTTCTCCCTGCCAGACACATTGAAAATGTTTTCCTCTGGCATTCGCACCAGGAGTTGCAGATTGCTTAACTCAGGAGCTCTGAGAATGGAACGGCAAGAGGTGTTCCGCTTGCATCATAAACAGTGCTCCAGAGCTCATGGCAACGGGCACAATGAAACGTGTGTGCGGGATAGTGACCATTCACGCCTAGTGCTGGCAATGCACGAGCACTGCCAAAAGGCAAAGGAAGGCGCTTAGCATCCGGCTTGTGCGCAAAGCTTTCAGACTGCCAGAGGACCGTAGCTGTGGTAATGCCGCTTGCTCATTTGACGTTAGATGTCGCCTGGCAGAACTTCACACGCATCTGGTTTATGCTGCTACCTCTTGTTAGGCGACAACAAGGGCACATGAAGCAAATGCTGTTTCCTGCCTCATTTTGCTAGGCCACTCTCTTCTGTGGCACTATATAGCTTGCCAAACTCCTATTTGTGTGCTGCTACTTCCATCTGGCAAGGAGCACAGCCTTCAGACAGCAGCTTTCTACTCGCCTAAGAAAGAGCTTGGCTATTTTGATGTGCTGCAAATCTGCGTGTGTGTAAGGTGCAGGTGCAAGCTCCTGACAAAGTTGTTCTCTAGGTTCTGTTTCTCCCTGCCTGACACATTGGAAATGTTTTCCTCTGGCATTCGCACCAGGAGTTGCAGATTGCTTAACTCAGGAGCTCTGAGAATGGAACGGCAAGAGGTGTTCCGCTTGCATCATAAACAGTGCTCCAGAGCTCATGGCAACGGGCAGAATGAAACGTGTGTGCGGGATAATGCCCATTCATGCCTATTGCTGGCAATGCACGAGCACTGCCAAAAGGCAAAGGAAGGCGCTTAGCATGCGGCTTGTGTGCAAAGCTTTCAGACTGCCAGAGGACCGCAGCTGTGGTAAGGCCGCTTGCTCATTTGACGTTAGATGTCGCTTGGCAAAACTTCACCCGCATCTGGTTTATGATGCTACCTGTTGTTAGGTGACAACAAGGGCACATTTAGCAAATGCTTTTTCCTGCCTCATTTTGCTAGGCCACGCTCTTCTGCGGCTCTTTAGTGCTTGCCAAACTCGACGGTGCCTGCTGCTGCTTCCATCTGACAAGGAGCACAGCCTTCTGACAGCAGCTTTCAGGTTGCGTACAATAGAGCTTGTCCATTTAGATGTGATGCAAATCCATATATGTGTAAGGTTCAGGTGCAAGCTCCTGACAAATGTGTTCTCCCGGTACAGATTCTCCCTGCCAGACACATGGAAATGTTTTCCTCTGGCATTCGCACCAATAGTCGCAGATTGCTTAACTCAGGAGTTCTGAGACTGGAACCGCAAGAAGTGTTCCGCTTGTGTCATAAACAGTGCTCCAGAGCGCTGGGCAACGGGCACAATGAAGCGTTTGTGCAGGATAGCCACCATTCACGCCTAGTGCTGGCAATGCACGAGCACTGCCAAAAGGCAAAGGAAGGCACTTAGTATCCGGCTTGTGCGCAAAGCTTTCAGACTGCCACAGGACCGCAGCTGTGGTAATGCCGCTTGCTCATTTGACGTTAGATGTCGCCTAGCAGAACTTCACCCGCATCTGGTTTATGCTGCTACCTGTTGTTAGGCGACAACAAGGGCACATGAAGCAAATGCTGTTTGCTGGCTCATTTTGCAAGGCCACGCTCTTCTGTGGCTCTTTAGTGCTTGCAAAACTCCAATGTGTGTGCTGCTGCTTCCATCTGACAAGGAGCACAGCCTTCTGACAGCAGCTTTCAGGTTGCGTACAATAGAGCATGTCCATTTAGATGTGATGCAAATCCATATGTGTGTAAAGTGCAAGTGCAAGCTCCTGACAAATGTGTTCTCCAGGTTCAGTTTCTCCCTGCCAGACACATGGAAATGTTTTCCTCTGGCATTCGCACCAAGAGTCGCAGATTGCTTAACTCAGGAGTCTGAGAATGGAACGGCAAGAAGTGTTCCGCTTGCGTCATAAACAGTGCTCCAGAGCGCTTGGCAACAGGCACAACGAAGCATGTGTGCGGGATAGCGACCATTCACGCCCAGGGCTGGCAATGCACGAGCACTGCCAAAAGGCAAAGGGAGGCGCTTAGCATCCGGCTTGTGCGCAAAGCTTTCAGACTGCCAGAGGACCGCAGCTGTGGTAAGGCCGCTTGCACATTTGACGTTAGATGTCGCTTGGCAAAACTTCACCCGCATCTGGTTTATGATGCTACCTGTTGTTAGGTGACAACAAGGGCACATTTAGCAAATGCTTTTTCCTGCCTCATTTTGCTAGGCCACTCTCTTCTGTGGCACTTTAGTGCTTGCCAAATTCCAATCTGCGTGCTGCTGCTTCCATCGGACAAGGAGCACAGCTTTCTGACAGCAGCTTTCAACTTGCCTAAGAAAGAGCTTGGCTATTTAGATGTGCTTCAAATCTACGTGTGTGTAAGGTGCAGGTGCAAGCTCCTGACAAAGTTGTTCTCCAGGTTCAGTTTCTCCCTGCCAGACACATTGGAAATGTTTTCCTCTGGCATTCGCACCAAGAGTCGCAGATTGCTTAACTCAGGAGCTCTGAGAATGGAACGGCAAGAGGTGTTCCGCTTTCGTCATAAACAGTGCTCCATAGCGCAGGGCAACGGGCACAATGAAACGTGTGCGGGATAGTGACCATTCACGCCTAGTGCTGGCAATGCACGAGCACTGCCAAAAGGCAAAGGGAGGCGCTTAGCATCCGGCTTGTGCGCAAAGCTTTCAGACTGCCAGAGGACCGCAGCTGTGGTAAGGCCGCTTGCTCATTTGGCGTTAGATGTCGCTTGGCAAAACTTCACCCGCATCTGGTTTATGCTGCTACCTGTTGTTAGGTGACAACAAAGGCACATGTAGCAAATGCTTTTTCCTGCCTCATTTTGCTAGGCCACTCCTCTTTGTGGCACTTTAGTGCTTGCAAAAGTCCAATCTGCGTGCTGCTGCTTCCATCGGACAAGGAGCACAGCTTTCTGACAGCAGCTTTCTACCTGCCTAAGAAAGAGCTTGCCTATTTAGATGTGCTGCAAATCTGCGTGTGTGTAAGGTGCAGGTGCAAGCTCCTGACAAAGTTGTTCTCCAGGTTCAGTTTCTCCCTGCCAGACACATTGGAAATGTTTTCCTCTGGCATTCGCACCAAGAGTCGCAGATTGCTTAACTGAGGAGCTCTGAGAATGGAACGGCAAGAGGTGTTCCGCTTGCGTCATAAACAGTGCTCTAGAGCGCAGGGCAACGGGCACAATGAAACGTGTGTGCGGGATAGTGCCCATTCACGCCTAGTGCTGGCAATGCACGAGCACTGCCAAAAGGCAAAGGAAGGCACTTAGTATCCGGCTTGTGCGCAAAGCTTTCAGACTGCCACAGGACCGCAGCTGTGGTAATGCCGCTTGCTCATTTGACGTTAGATGTCGCCTGGCAGAACTTCACCAGCATCTGGTTTATGCTGCTACCTGTTGTTAGGCGACAACAAGGGCACATGAAGCAAATGCTGTTTCCTGGCTCATTTTGCAAGGCCACGCTCTTCTGTGGCTCTTTAGTGCTTGCAAAACTCCAATGTGTGTGCTGCTGCTTCCATCTGACAAGGAGCACAGCCTTCTGACCGCAGCTTTCAGGTTGCGTACAATAGAGCATGTCCATTTAGATGTGATGCCAATCCATATGTGTGTAAGGTGCAGGTGCAAGCTCCTGACAATTGGGATCTCCCGGTACAGTTTCTCCCTGCCAGACACATGGAAATGTTTTCCTCTGGCATTCGCACCAAGAGTCGCAGATTGCTTAACTCAGGAGTCTGAGACTGGAACGGCAAGAAGTGTTCCGCTTACGTCATAAACAGTGCTCCAGAGCGCTTGGCAACAGGCACAACGAAGCGTGTGTGCGGGATAGCCACCCTTCACGCCCAGGGCTGGCAATGCACAAGCACTGCCAAAAGGCAAAGGAAGGCGCTTGGCATGCGGCTTGTGCACAAAGCTTTCAGACTGCCACAGGACCGTAGCTGTGGAAAGCCCGCTTGCTCAATTGAGGTTAGATGTCACTTGCAAGATCTTAAGCCGCATCTGGTTTATGCTGCTACCTCTTGTTAGGCGACAACAAGGGCACATGTAGCAAATGCTTTTTCCTGGCTCATTTTGCAAGGCCACACTCTTCTGCGGCTCTTTAGTGCTTGCCAAACTCGAAGGTGCCTGCTGCTGCTTCCATCTGACAAGGAGCACAGCCTTCTGACAGCAGCTTTCAGGTTGCGTACAATTGAGCTTGTCCATTTAGATGAGATGCAAATCCATATGTGTGTAAGGTGCAGGTGCAAGCTCCTGACAATTGGGTTCTCCCGGTACAGTTTCTCCCTGCCAGACACATGGAAATCTTTTCCTCTGGCATTCACACCAAGAGTCGCAGATTGCTTAACTCAGGAGCTCTGAGAATGGAACGGCAAGAAGTGTTCCGCTTGTGTCATAAACAGTGCTCCAGAGCGCTTGGCAACGGGCACAACGAAGCGTTTGTGCAGGATAGCCACCATTCACGCCCAGGGCTGGCAATGCACGAGCACTGCCAAAAGGCAAAGGGAGGCGCTTAGCAACCGGCTTGTGCGCAAAGCTTTCAGACTTCCAGAGGACCGCAGCTGTGGTAAGGCCGCTTGCACATTTGACGTTAGATGTCGCTTGGCAAAACTTCACCCGCATCTGGTTTATGATGCTCCCTGTTGTTAGGTGACAACAAGGGCACATTTAGCAAATGCTTTTTCCTGCCTCATTTTGCTAGGCCACTCTCTTCTGTGGCACTTTAGTGCTTGCCAAAGTCCAATCTGCGTGCTGCTGCTTCCATCTGACAAGGAGCACAGCTTTCTGACAGCAGCTTTCAACTTGCCTAAGAAAGAGCTTGGCTATTTAGATGTGCTTCAAATCTGCGTGTGTGTAAGGTGCAGGTGCAAGCTCCTGACAAAGTTGTTCTCCAGGTTCAGTTTCTCCCTGCCAGACACATTGGAAATGTTTTCCTCTGGCATTCGCACCAAGAGTCGCAGATTGCTTATCTGAGGAGGTATGAGAATGGAACGGCAAGAGGTGTTCCGCTTGCGTCATAAACAGTGCTCCAGAGCGCTTGGTAACGGGCACAACGAAGCGTTTGTGCAGGATAGCCACCATTCACGCCCAGGGCTGGCAATGCACGAGCACTGCCAAAAGGCAAAGGAAGGCGCTTAGCATGCGGCTTGTGCACAAAGCTTTCAGACTGCCACAGGACCGTAGCTGTGGTAAGCCCGCTTTCTCAATTGACCTTAGCTGTCGTCTGGAAGAACTTGAGCGCCATCTGCTGTATGCTGCTACCTGTTGTTAAGCGACAACAAGGGCACATGTATCAAACACTTTTTCCTTGCCCATTTTGCTATACCACGCTCTTCTGCGGCTCTTTAGTGCTTGCCAAACGCCTATCTGCGTGCTGCTGCTTCCATCTGACAAGGAGCACAGCCTTCAGACAGCAGCTTTCAACTTGCCTAAGAAAAAGCTTGGCCATTTAGATGTGCTGCAAATCTGCATGTGTGTAAGGTGCAGGTGCAAGCTCCTGACAAAGTTGTTCTCCAGGTTCAGTTTCTCCCTGCCAGACACATTGGAAATGTTTTCCTCTGGCATTCGCACCAGGAGTTGCAGACTGCTTAACTGAGGAGCTCTGAGAATGGAACGGGAAGAGGTGTTCCTCTTGCATCATAAACAGTGCTCCAGAGCACATGGGAACGGGCACAATGAAACATGTGTGCGGGATAGTGACCATTCACGCCTAGTGCTGGCAATGCACGAGCACTGCCAAAAGGCAAAGGAAGGCGCTTAGCATCTGGCTTGTGCGCAAAGCTTTCAGACTGCCTGAGGACCGCAGCTGTGGTAAGGCCGCTTGCTCATTTGATGTTAGATGTCGCCTGGCAGAACTTCACCCGCATCTGGTTTATGCTGCTACCTGTTGGTAAGCGACAACAAGGGCACATGTAGCAAATGCTTTTTCCTGCCTCATTTTGCTAGGCCACTCTCTTCTGTGGCACTATAGAGCTTGCCAAACTCCTATCTGCGTGCTGCTACTTCCATCTGACAAGGAGCACAGCCTTCTGACGGCAGCATTCTACTTGCCTAAGAAAGAGCTTGGCTATTTTGATGTGCTGCAAATCTGCGTGTGTGTAAGGTGCAGGTGCAAGCTCCTGACAAAGTTGTTCTCCAGGTTCAGTTTCTCCCTGCCAGACACATTGGAAATGTTTTCCTTTGGCATTCGCACCAAGAGTCGCAGATTGCTTAACTGAGGAGCTCTGAGAATGGAACGGCAAGAGGTGTTCCGCTTGCGTCATAAACAGTGCTCTAGAGCGCATGGCAACGGGCACAATGAAACGTGTGTGCGGGATAGTGCCCATTCACGCCTAGTGCTGGCAATGCACGAGCACTGCCAAAAGGCAAAGGAAGGCGCTTAGCATGCGGCTTGTGCACAAAGCTTTCAGACTGCCACAGGACCGTAGCTGTGGTAAGCCCGCTTGCTCAATTGAGGTTAGATGTCACTTGCAAGATCTTAAGCCGCATCTGGTTTATGCTGCTACCTGTTGTTAGGCGACAACAAGGGCATATGTAGCAAATGCTTTTTCCTTGCCCATTTTGCTAGGCCACGCTCTTCTGCGGCTCTTTACTGGTTGCCAAACTCAAAGGTGCCTGCTGCTGCTTCCATCTGACAAGGAGCACAGCCTTCTGACAGCAGCTTTCAGGTTGCATCAAATAGAGCTTGTCCATTTAGATGAGATGCAAATCGATATGTGTGTAAGGTGCAGGTGCAAGCTCCTGACAAATGGGTTCTCCCGGTACAGTTTCTCCCTGCCAGACACATGGAAATGTTTTCCTCTGGCATTCGCACCAAGAGTCGCAGATTGCTTAACTCAGGAGCTCTGAGAATGGAACGGCAAGAGGTGTTCCGCTTGCGTCATAAACAGTGGTGCAGAGCGCTTGGAAATGGGCACAACGATGAGTTTGTGCGGGAGAGTGACCATACATGCCCAGGGCTGGCAATGCACGAGCACTGCCAAAAGGCAAAGGAAGGCGCTTAGCATGCGGCTTGTGCTCAAAGATTTCAGACTGCCAGAGGACCGTAGCTGTGGTAAGCCCGCTTGCTCAATTGAGGTTAGATGTCACTTGCAAGATCTTAAGCCGCATCTGGTTTATGATGCTACCTGTTGTTAGGTGACAAGGGCACATTTAGCAAATGCTTTTTCCTGCCTCATTTTGCTCGGCCTCTCTCTTCTTTGGCACTTTAGTGCTTGCCAAAGTCCAATCTGCGTGCTGCTGCTTCCATCGGACAAGGAGCACGGCTTTCTGACAGCAGCTTTCTACTTGCCTAAGAAAGAGCTTGGCTATTTTGATGTGCTGCAAATCTGCGTTTGTGTAAGGTGCAGGTGCAAGCTCCTGACAAAGTTGTTCTCCAGGTTCAGTTTCTCCCTGCCAGACACATTGGAAATGTTTTCCTCTGGCATTCGCACCAAGAGTCGCAGATTGCTTAACTGAGGAGCTCTGAGAATGGAACGGCAAGAAGTGTTCCGCTTTCGTCATAAACATAATGCCGCTTGCTCATTTGACGTTAGATGTCGCCTGGCAGAACTTCACCCGCATCTGGTTTATGCTGCTACCTGTTGTTAGGCAACAACAAAGGCACATGTAGCAAATGCTTTTTCTTGGCCCGTTTTGCTAGGTCCCGCTCTTCGGTATTAATGACATTGATTGGAATTTGATGCTGTTTGTTTTTTGGTTTTTTTATTTTTAGGAATTTGATTTTTGCAGTAGGCATGGAAGAATTCACTTTATTTCAAAACATACTAGTTTAATGATATATAGGTTTCCATATTAACTCCTCAGTGTCTTAGATTTTTTTTCTTATTTAGTTTTTCCAGAATTTATTGATAATTTAGCAATTAAGCAGGGATGGCGCCCATTTCTTGAAAAGATGGGTATGGAAAAACCTGCATCTAACAACATGTACCTGACGGAAGGCAACAATTTTGCCGTTATTACAGGGCCAAATTCGAGTGGCAAATCAACATCGGCATGGAATGCTGGAGGAGAGGAGTTTCTGGTGGGCTCCCAGTGACATCTGATGGAGTGACTTTGTCTCTTTATGGACTTTTAGATTTGGGTTCTTTTTCCCTTTGAACTGAAGATTGATGAGAGGGAGCATGGTTTTCTCTCCTTCGGTCTCAGTTGTTTATTTTTTCTTATCAGCATTACAAGGTACAAAGAGCTATGTGCACTATGATAGAAAAGGTGTAAAATAGGTAACAAAGATCTTCTTCAAGGTCTTTTATATGCCCATTTACCCAATTAACAGGTGCCAACTAAATTATTTTTCTTAGTGACCCAATGACCCAACACCTGTGTGCTGCACTGTGACATTTTCTACCCAATCACCTACTACTACCCAAACAACCCTAGGAGAAAAACATGAAGAAGAAAGAAGGAGGACAAGAGACAACACCCTAAATCCTCCATCTTGTCTCCTGTTCTCTAAACTACTTTTTCACCCAGTGATTTAAGAAACTTTCTAATCTATACATTTACACTTTTCCTATCTAACTTTAACATTTGTTTTCATGTGTCACCATGAAAACATGCACATGAATTTCATATTATATGAAATTCAGTGTTTCCTTGAATCCTAGAACTAAATATTAAAAACAAGGGCACACAGTCTGTATCTCAGCCTCCAACATCTGCCCCTCTCTTTCTAAAAAAAAAACCAAAAAAACAATAAAGAAAATCAACCTAAATCTTTTATTGGATTACTTTTCATGAAGGGTTATTTTTCCTTCACTCATGTTTTAACGAATGAGGCTTTACAATATTCATTTTCCCACTTTTTCACTTGAAACCCAAAGTCCATTGCTCTTGCATGTGGGATCCAAGCCGTTCAGCCGTCAACTGCGGTCTCGATACGGTTCACATCGGCGTGCTCGCTCTTCTGCTCTTTGGGCCGTCTGCTCGTCTCTGCAGCTGATGAGTTTCCATGGTTCTTCGCTAGGAAGTTACTTCTGCTTTAAACCTGTGAATACACAAACATACACTTTTCTCCAAATTATTAATTGAAATGAATTTTTTAATCTTTTTGCTTCTGAACTTTTGACCAGAACCAAAGAATTCTCTCTTAACTTTGCTTGAGTACTGTTAGAAGAATACCTGATAATTGATGGAACTGACTTCGTAAAAGATTTGTTTAAAAAGGACTGTTCAAGAATTATTTGCAATAGATATAAGAGCTTTACACTTTTTCCAAAAATTTAAGATATATAAGGTTTTTATACTTCCGAGGCATAGCCTTGGTTCCCCTCCTTTTTTTGTAATTAAGTAAGGTATTTGGTTTTTTTGTTATGACAATGAAAAACCATCAAATTAAAACACTTGCACATGTATACACATATAGGAAATAACACTTTTACAGAAATCAAAAACTTATTAAGAAGATTCATAATTAATATTATGCAATATTAAACTTATCTGAATAATCTGTAATATGAATTACTAAATATACTAAATATATACTCTCATCCCAGAGTCTGCCACTGCTGATAAATCAATGGAAGATTGGAAAATCATGTCCGGATAACAATTCTCCAAGCCCGCTGTAAAATCCAGCTGCTATATTAATTCACTAATTGCCAAGTCCAATTGACCTGAGTATTGTTTTGATGCAGAAAACTTCTGGGTTTATTGGTAAATTCTCTATCCAGGTAAAGTCAAGGCTTGGCTAGAGCCTTAGGCCTCATCTGGAGAGATGTCTCTTAAGTCATTTTCAAAGCAAGGGGTTTAAAAATAGCAGCTATAAGATGCTTAAAACACAGCAAACTTTTAAAAGGCATTTGTATAAAACAGTTATCAGATGTCTTAGGTAATTGACTAATTAAACCATTCAGTAGTTAATTTAATCTGAAGTTTCTTTCATAACCCTTGGCTTTCAACCATGACACATTTTCTTAGAATTCTGGAAACTAAAATAATAAAGCTACATTGGATTAGGTAAATGCAAATCTTCTTAAACAAGGAAAAGAGTAAAAACCAAGACAAAAAAACTCTGTATAGAAGCAGCTGCATAACTTATTTACCAAGATGCATCTGTAGTGAGAAAACAAAAAAATCTCAAATGACACGTGTCTAAAAGGTAATTACACAAAGATATATTAAAATATGTATAAAGCTGTCTGTAAATACAATGACACTTTATAGATAATGCTCATCATAGAAATCTATAAATTTACATTATAGAATGAATATGTCATCAGTGAGTGTCTGAGGAAATCAAGATAATAAATTTAAAATATTCACGTCTTAGTGACTAAAAATGAATTAAAGTGAAAAAACTTTTAAATTTTTTGTAAATAAAAATCCCTAAGTTTTTTATGCAACTTATAGAAAACTAAAACTGTAGAGATTATAACAAACAATAGAACTTCTAATGAAATCAAGGGTGTCACAAATTGCATTCACCTCTATTCTTAAGCAGGTGTTCACCAGTGTTCTGTCACCACTGTTTCAGTTGTAATTATCTTCATCTCTATAGGAAAATAACTATGCATTTTAAACAAATGTCTTCAATAAAACATAAAGCAATTTAAATTTTAACTTGTTAAAAAATAATTATGATAAAAGGAAGTAACAAAACTTAATGTCAAAAAATACTGAAGTTATAACTTAAGTAAGAAACACTCAAACTTAAACATAGTGAAATTTAACTTTGCTTAATCTTATTAACACAGTCTATATTAGATGAAAACACAACTTAATCTTACTCTGTTATTATAAAAAAAGGCAATTAAAAGTTTGGTATACACTTCTTTGAACACAATATAACAGGAATACTGATTCACTATAGAGATTATAGGGATGCAACAAATTTATCACCATTCTATGTTATCTGGTTTTGAGAATAACTTATAATAACTGCACATGTTATTAAAAATACCATTCGTAACAAGAATTTGCTTGGTATATGCTTAAATTTGTTAGGATTTTTAGAATTCAGTTTTACTAGAGAAAAAATACGACACCACAGATTTGGTAATTTGCGATTCAGCTTTTGTAGTACTTTTCAGAAACATTAACTTTTTTAACTAAAATCTAAAATCCAAATTGGTATATATGCTGTTATACAGGTTTGGTTTTGTTTTTTTTTTTTTTTAATAACAAAAGGACTCACATTAAAATTTCTTTATTAAAATTGTAAAAAAAATACCAAGCAAATGGGTAATATGTGGTTGATATAACTCTGAGATTACTGAAAACTGTATTGAACTAAATCTACAATACACTTATTCAAATGAAAGGTTAAAAATGAAAGAAACCTGTCATTAAATCCTTTTTCTGTAGGATTAATCATATGATTTTTCAACTTAATTTTAAGGAAATGCATCTTGTAGAAACCGACTGTAACTACAGTAATACTGCTTGATCACTCTATATCATACAATACTACATTATCAGTAGATGTATAGAGAAGATAACATTTTCAAAACTTTCATGTATTGAGAATACTGAAACTGAAGAAAAATCTTTTAAATTTCTTGGGCTGCATAAATATAATTTTCTATGTTATTCTGTAAAAACAAAACCAACAGATATCATTAGAAATACAACATCTATATGTATTCTATTATGCAACATTTTTAAACTTTTTGATCCATTTTTGAAGGCACTTCAATAAGGGCTTCTTTCTGAAGCTTGCGACTGCTATAATTTGCAGATAAGCCAGTAATGCATCTTACAATGCTTTTGATTTTTACTTTCCGGCTATTTTTCTGAAACCATTCCAGAGATGCTGGAGTTTGTATTGACATGTCCCGTAACCCTGAGTCCACGTCTCTGGGAGGATTTGTAGAGTGAAAGAACCGTGCATTAGCACGGCTGTGCTCAAAAGACTCTTGGCTTTGTGTGGTATCCAGCGAATCAATCTGCTGTGGTGAAGCTGTTGTTTTTTCCAGCTGTTGTTGCTCTGCTGCAGCTGTATTGCAAAGCGAATTCAATTTTAAAAGTGCCGCTGCAGCGCTCGGTGCACGCCGCGGCTCGGTTTCTCCACCCGCCTGTGCCCCAGCTCCGGGCTGGGCACGCAGGGACGGGACCACCCCTCCCTGTGACGTCATGGGCGCCCCTGATGACGGCTGGCCTGGGGGCGGTGCTGCAGGCGGGGTATAGAGCTCCAGCTGTGGTTGCGTCACTGCTGACGTCACGTTGACGTCAACAGCTGTGGCTCCAAGCCCACCCCTGGCAGGCGGGGCGCAGGGGCCGCCGTGCCCGTGGAGGTCCCGGACCGCTCTGGGTCGGGCCGAACCCTCCCGTACCCTCCCAGCGGGGACAGGGCTGTCCCCTCCACCCCCCTAGGGCCGGAAAGGGACTCGGCTGCCAGCACGCAGGCGGCCAAGGAAGTTTCCCCTCCCTCTTCTGCCTGCAACAGCATACCGGCTGCTGGAACAGTTCCAAGAGAACTCAGACACTCTTGCAAAAGCTCTAAGACCCCTTTTTGCAGATTCTGCCTGCGTTTTAGAATTGCCTCCTCGTCTCTGTATAGTTGGTTTTCTGGGCTTTCAACAGGCTTAGACATTCTCTTTGCTAAGGTAGATTTCAGGAAGGCTGACACAGACTTTACAGCGTGCGGTAACAAGCATTCCGCATTTGACTGAAACAAACCCTTCTGTTTTTCTGGACCCATCGTGTCCCTTGCTTGAGTTTCAGAGTCCCATTTACTGGCGATGACTTCATAAGTCACTGCAGAAGCCGTTAGAAGTTCAGCTGCTACCTCGTCTCTAAGAGTGGTTTTTTCATATACTCTCACATTTATCTTCTCCCACAGGCTTGGGGTAAAAAATTTGTCTGAATCCACATTAGGGAATTCTACCCGTACCCAGGATAGAAGGCTTTTAAGCTCATCCGTGGACACAGAGATCGGGTGCTCCTTTACCATAGCTTCCAAAATAGCCAAAACCTCCCCCTCAGGTCTGGACATGTTTCCCATATTTTTGCTCCCTTTTGACGGCTTACCTGACCTCAGGCTCAGCTTTCTCTCAGCTCCTCTATCCGTGATCCGTTCCACAGCTCACAGACATCTGGCTTGGCTTGTCCGCTCTCACCAGCACCGGGATTACCGAGATCTTTTTCCCCTTTCCAGGGAGTTTTCCAGCTTTCTGCTGTCTTCTCTTTTTTCCTTTTTTTTTTTTTTTTTCAACAGGAGCCTTCAGTTCAAAGTGCCCCAAGTTTGGGAGCCACTTGTCTCTTTATGGACTTTTTGATTTGGGTTCTTTTTCCCTTTGAACCGAAGATTGATGAGAGGGAGCATGGTTTTCTCTCATTTGGTCTCAGTTGTTTATTTTTTCTTATCAGCATTACAAGGTACAAGGAGCTATGTGCACTATGATAGAAAAGGGGTAAAATAGGTAACAAAGATCTTCTTCAAGGTCTTTTATATGTCCATTTACCCAATTAACAGGTGCCAACTAAATTATTTTTCTTAGTGACCCAATGACCCAACACCTGTGTGCTGCACTGTGACATTTTCTACCCAATCACCTACTACTACCCAAACACCCCTAGGAGAAGAACATGAAGAAGAAAGAAGAAGGACAACAGACAACACCCTAAATCCTCCATCTTGTCTCCTGTTCTCTAAACTACTTTTTCACCCAGTGATTTAAGAAACTTTCTAATCTATACATTTACACTTTTCCTATCTAACTTTAACATTTGTTTTCATGTGTCACCATGAAAACATGCACATGAATTTCATATTATATGAAATTCAGTGTTTCCTTGAATCCTAGAACTAAATATTAAAAACAAGGGCACACAGTCTGTATCTCAGACTCCAACATGACGGTGAGAGCATCTCATAGGGTCTGGGGGAGCACCAGGATGCACTTGGACCTGGAGCATTGCTCAGAGGAGGTGGTGAGGGACAAAGCTTTTTGCCAGGAAACAGCAGCTGAACAGGTGAGCCAGTGTGGATTTGCAGGGCTGATCTTTCTGCTTTTCCCTTTTGATTCCATCTTGGCAGTCCCTCCTCAGTGCCCTCAATCTGTCACAAGAGTTCCAAAAAAAAAAAAAAAGGCTGAGCAAACAGTGAAAATAAGGGGTACAGGTATGGTAGAATACAGTTGTACCCCACCCCCAACCATAAACAGCAGCCCTAACAGCGCTCCCATTTCCCTGAGGCAGCTGCAGGCAGGAATCCTAAAGCAGCAGAATGCCAGAACCCCGAGAGGTGCAGGCAGTACACAGTGTTCTAGGGCCAGTTGAGAAGAGATAGTGGCCACGTAGGTCCCGCTTGTGTGGGATGACCAGGGGTTTCCAGCCCCGGCCCACCCCGGGCTCCCCGTTCATCCGCAACCGGGGAGGCTCCCAAACCTCTTCAAGGCGGCGGTTCGTTCGGATCCACAGCAATACCGCTTGAAGAGTTTCGCTCCGCAAGCCTCAGCATCCCAGCGGGGCTGAAGCATGCAGGCGAAGGACCCAGCCATCGTCAGGAGACCGTGAGTGTTGGGTTTTCACAGATGTGCTGCTAAGATCTTGCACTGATATTTGGTTTTCTTTATTGTACCTGTCCAAGAGACAACAGCCTGCCAGAAACGTGCCAGACGGTGAGGCGGCCTTCCCTTGTGCCCCACGTGGCTTCTCGTCCCCACGCATATGAGAGCTAAGTCAAAGTCCAAGACCTACAGAGGGGCATGAAAGCGTTGTGTTAGGTCAGCACTCATGGCCAAGGATTCTTGAGTCAGCTTTGGAGATGTGGAGGTCCAAGCTGTGTCCCCTTAGGCCACCTCAAGGGAAAGCCTCACTTTGGCTCACAGTGCTGAGGTGCGCAGGACAGAGCAATCCCGGGGTGTGTCGTGTCACTTTTCTACCGTGCCTCCTGTGCCTTTCGTACCTCTCGTGTCGTACGTACCCCTTCCAGGGGTTTATCAGAAACCCCGGTGTCTCTCTTAACATCTCTGATCTCTCTGAGAAGAACATGCAGAAGAAAGAAAAAGGGACAAGAGACAACACCCTAAATCCTCCATCTTGTCTCCTGTTCTCTAAACTTTTTCACCCAGTGATTTAAAAAAACTTTCTAATTTATACCCTTACACTTTTAGCTTTTTCTATCTAACTTTAACATTTGTTTTCATGTATCACCATGAAAACATGCTCATGAATTTCATATTATATGAAATTCAATGTTTTTCTGGATCTTATAACTAAGTATCAGAAACAAGGGTACGCACTCTGTATTCCAGACTCCAACATTTGCCCCACTCCTTAAAAAAAGAAAAAAAAAAAAAAAATCAACCCAAACCTTTTCTTTGATTAATTTTCACTCAGGGTTATTTTTCCTTCTCTCAAGCCCTATGCATCAACAACAGAACCGCTGCTCTGTTCTACAGAGCGCTCTGCCTCCAGTTTTGAACATCAGTTAACTAACCACTCAAAGCTAGAGAAATAGATCTAGGTTGCTAACTTAACCGGTAGCTTAATTTGTCTAATTGCTTTAAAGTTTCTGCTGAAACTACTTGACTTGAAAGCTGAGTTGTTATAAATATCTATCTGAAATTTCATGAGTCAAACTCTTCATAATCAAGTGTGACTAAGATTGATATAAGGTTACACTAAGATGTTGCCTCTTTATATAGAACATGCTAAATAAAAAGAAAAATTGAATATTATACAAAAATCTATTTTCACTGAGATAAGGTACACTTTCTTTTGAGTTAACTAAAAGAAGCGATGCAGGTGAAATCGCATCACAAAGCGATCAACAAAATGATACAGCTCAAGGGTGATACCTGATTCACCTTCATCTTCAAGGACTTTATCTCTCATGCAGGATTCTGAATCTTGACACTGTTCACACCACGCTTTAACAAATGAGGCCTTACAATATCGATTTTCCTACTCTTTCACACGAAACCCAAAGTTCATCGCTCTCGCACGCGGGATCAAAGGCGTTCAGCCGTCAGCTGCGGTCTCGATACGGTTCACATCGGCGTGCTCGCTCTTCTGCTCTTTGGGCCGTCTGCTCGTCTCTGCAGCTGACGAGTTTCCGTGGTTCTTCGCTAGGAAGTTACTTCTGCTTTGAACCTGTGAATAACACAAAGATACGCTTTACTCCAAATTACTAATTGAAATTAATTTTTAATCTTTTTGCTTCTGAACCTTTGACAGGAACCAAAGAATTCTCTCTCAACTTTGCTTGAGTACTGTTAGAAGAATACCTGATAATTGATGGAACTGGCTTTGTGAAAGACTCATTTAAAAAGGACCGTTCAAGAATTATTCGCAATAGATATACAATCTTGGCGTTTTTTCCAAAATCTAAAATACATACATAGTGTTTCCACGCTTCTGAACTGCAGCCTGTTTCCTCCCCCTCTCTTGTAAACAAAGGTCAAATATCCACTGTCTTGTTCTGACAATGAAAAACCATCAAAGTCAAACACATGCATATGTATACATATAGGAAATAATACTTGTACAGCAATCAAAAACTGATTAAGACGGTGCATAATTAATATTATGCGATATTAAACTTATCTATATAATATGTAATATGAATTACTGAATGTACTAAATATATACTCTCATCCCAGAGTCTGCCACAGCTGATAAATCAACGGAAGATTGGAAAATCATGTCCGGATAACAATTTTCCAAGCCCACTGTAAAAATCCAGCTGCTATATTAATTCACTAATTGCCAAGTCAAATTGACCTGAGTGTTGTTTTGATCCAGAAAACTTCTGGGTTTGTCAATTCTCTATCCAGGTAAAGTCAAGGCTTGGCCAGGGCCTAGGGTTTGAACCGGAAAGATGCCTCTTAACTCATTTCCAAAGCAAGGTTCTCAATAGCAGCAGCTATGAGATGCTTACAGCGCAGCAAACCGTTAAAATGCGTTTGTACAAAGCAAAGGATCAGAAGCCTCAGGTACCAGACCTTTAAACCTTTCAGCAGTCGGTTTAATCTGAAGCCTTTTCCATGGCAGCTGACCCTCAGCAATGGTACATCTTCTTAAAATTCTGGAAAGACTGAAAAATAAGAAAGCTATAACAAACAAAAACTGCAGAGATTGGAACAAGCAATAGAACTCCCGATGAAGTCAAGGGTGTCACAGACCGCAATCACTTCTATCCACAAGCAGGTGTTCATCGGCGTTCTATCACAGGTGTTTCAGTTGTAGTTATCTTCATCTCTCCAGGAAAATAACTATACTTTGCAGTTTAAACAAATGTCTTCAATAAAACATGAAGCAATTTGAATTTAAACAATATTTAAACATCAAAAAAATACCAAAGTTATAACTTAACTTAAAAACACTCAAACTTAAACCAAGTGAAATTTAACTTTGATGAATTCTATTAACACTTAATCTATATCAGATGAAAACACAACTCAATCTTACTCTATTATAAAAAAAAGGCAACTAAAAATTTGGTATATACTTTTTGAACACAATAGAACAGGAATATTGATTCACTATAGAGATCATAAGGACGCAACAAATATATAGCAATTCCCTGTTATCTGGCTTTGAGAATAACTCACAATAACTGCAGATGTTATTAAAAATACCCATTCGTAGCAAGAATTTGCTCGGCATACACTTAAATTGGTTCGGATTTTTAGAACGCAGTTTTACTAGATTAAGAAATACAATAAAAATATACAGATTTGGCAAGTTGCAGTACTTTTCAGAAACGTTAAGTCTAACTTTTTAACTAAAATCCAAAATGGTATATATACTGTTATACATGTTTTTTCTAACAAAAGGACTCACATTAAAATTATCTTACTAAAATTGTAAAAAAATACCAAGCAAATGGGTAATATGTGGTTAACATAACTTTGCAATTACTGAAAACTGTATTCATCTCAATCAACAATACACTTATTCAAATGAAAGAAACCTGTCATTCAGTCCTTTTTCCGTAGGGTTAATCATATGATCTTTCAATCCAATTTTAAAGAAGTGCGTCCTGCATAAATTGACTGTAACTACAGTAATAATACTTGATGATCACTCCATATCATACAATACTATATTATCAGTAGGTGTACAGAGAAGACAACATTTTCAAAACCTTCACGTATTAGGAATACTGAAACAGAACAAAAATCTTTTAAATTTCTTGGGATGCATAAGTGTCATCATTTTCCATGTTACTTTGTAAAAACAAAACCAGCAGATATTATTAGAAATACCACATTATATATATTTCACTCTAAAATATCTATAAACTTTTTGTTTCTGCTGTGGTTTAAGAATGGCCCCAAAAATACGCAGTTCTTGCATCTTTATACCTATTTTTAACCAATTAACAATAGACACGTATATTATTTTTCTTAATGACCCAATGACCCATCTCCTTTGTGATGCAGTACGGCATTTTCTGTCCAATCTCTTACTATTATCCAAAAACCTCCAGGAGAAGAACATGAAGAAGAAAGAAGAAGGGACAAGAGACAACACCGTAAATCCTCCATCTTGTCTCCTGTTCTCTAAACTAACTTTTTCACCCAGTGATTTAAAAAAAACTTCCTAATCTACACACTTACACTTTTAGCTTTTCCTATCTAACTTTAACATTTGTTTTCATGTAGCACCACAAAAACATGCTCATGAATTTCATATTATATGAAATTCAGTGTTTTTCTGGATCTTATAACTAAGTATCAGAAACAAGGGCACGCACTCTGTATTCCAGACTCCAACACCACCCGCTCCTCCCCCAGCCGCAACGCCGTGGGTTTTGGCAGCCGCATCGTAAAATTTGTCGGCATATCGTGGCGTCACTTGCTCCGTAACCGTTCACTCGGGGTTCCCTTACACAAACACACCGTGTGGCAGCAGCGAGTCGCTCTTCACAACGTAGAGATAAATTTGTACGCTTCCTTTTTTAAGCGATTGAATCGCCCACGAAACCGCTGCCCGAGATCGCCAAGTTTGAGGCCTCTCCGGAAGAGCCGGAACTCTATAAGGAACGGGGGCTCGCCGCGATAGACCGGCGGATTTGCGCACTCGCAAGGTAGCAAACCGGACTTTTATTTCAGCCAAAGCTTAATGCCACAGTCACAGAACCGTGTATGAATTTTGGCCCATAGTTGTTTACAAATTGTGTGAGACATATAATCAATTATATATTGAGATATGTCTAGTAGATGTATAACGTATTGTGTGTGTATATGTGACGATTTCATTTTCATATCATGTCACTGAACAGTCAAGTTCATTGGACTGAAATCTGATTAGTTGCAGTTTAAAAGCTTGCTCCCCGCTCACGAGTCCTTTTTGATTTTTTTTTCCTAAGGTATTTTATAGGCACCTCGGTTTCAACATTTTCCTTCCGAATCCACAAGGAACGAGAGCCGTCGGGATTTGATCCAGAAACAACTTACAACCGATTTTGCGGTGAAACAAAGAAAAGCCACGAGCATCCAACTCACTGGAAACCTGTATCTTAAACAGAGAAACACAAAGGCTGCGATTTACCAAAATAAGGATATGATCTAGTATCAACATCTAACTGAGCTGGACAAAGACTCTTTAACATTTTAGGGTTCAAAAGTGTATGTTTAGTAACAGCTCTGGGCCAGTGCTGGTTCTCCCCTTAATACAGGTGAACACAGGCTTTTTATCTACAGAAATATCCAATACAAATGCATATTCATAACTCAGTTGCCACCCATTCTCTGCTTCTCATGCTAATTAGGTAAAAAGCAATTAAGCATGCGTAGTTTGTTCTTTGAAATGGGTCGGTGGTCTTATTATGACAAGCAGTCACAAAAGGGAGGAGGGAATATATCTCTTCCTCTTCCTTACCTTTGTATCTTTTCAATGCAAAGTGACAAATGAACCCTCGGCCGGGCTCCTAGTTTCATGTTTTCAATGAGTTTCTGATTTGCAATTGTCTTATGTTTTTGAAGTTCCTTACCAGATTCTTTGTTTCTCATTATAAGCTCAGCTGAACTAGCATAAAGTTGATAAACAATTAGTTATTAGCCAATTATTAACCTCTCATTTTTGCAAAGCCTTTCTATCTACTTTTAATTTTAATGAGGCCCATCTATTTATTTTAATTCAATTTAGCAAGGCTTATTATTAATTAAGGCCTCCGCTTCTCTAAAACCTTAAATTCTTCTAAGTTTATGTCTGTTTCGATGCTGTTAGAGTTCAAAGTAATAAGGAAAAATGATGGGGAATTACTTGTCTCGGAACAAAGTACGACCCCGTCCCGTACTCTCAGCTCCCGCTCCCCTTCCGGCGTGGCTCTGACCCGGGCCGGACGTACCGCTCCGCGTCTCCGGACCTCACGGCATTTCTTCGCGGCCGCCGCACCCGGGTCCCCCGGTACGTCCCGCTCCGGCCGCCTTCCCCGAGCGGTCCCACGCGCAGCGGTGCAGAAAGGGTCGTTTGGAAAGCTCTAAGCGTTGTTTACATTCACAGGTAAAACTACAGAGACTTAAGCAACAGATGGATGCATAAAACAGTTATTACTCCTGAGCTTTCTCGTACCTTCCTTCGAAGCACCGGGGACTAGTCTCGTCCAGTCCTAAGCTAATCACCGGGCCTCCCCTGCCTGGAGGGAAGGCTATCCCAGGGCCCACATCCGAATCTCAACTTACCCCACGTGACCTTGGCCGCAAGCGTCTCACGTGAGTAATTTCTTTAGGCCATAGTAACAAATACGTGGACAATATTCGTTGGTAAAATTACCGATGAAATGTGGGTTACTTCTCTGGAGATCTGAGCATTCACTCGTGCCTCTGGTCGGGATACAACAGAGAAGATCTGTGGTACACATGGTCACAAGCGATCAAACAGGACAGCCAGCTTCTCCTCGAACTTTGTGGAACAGAGTTGGAATCCAGCCTTGTCCTTAGACAGGGAAGCAGTTCCTAGAAATTGGAAACGGGAGGCAAGGAAGATTCAGGCTAAATATGGATTCAAACCGGACCGGGTGTTAGCACAGGAAGAGACATTTTTCATCCAGACTGCCGAAATGAAGACCTGTAAAATCCTAGCTCTGCTTCGTGTTTCACGTACTTATACGTGGTATTTACATTATCAGAAAAAATGAGCAAAGAATAAACACGACAGGTTCCCGCTATTGTTGCACGAAGGATTTTTTTAAAGGCCGCATACTCACCGTCTCTTTTTCACTCCAGGCTCGGCTTTTCCCCCGATGTCCGCCGCATCGGGCGTCGCAAGGACGGCCGGGTTCTTCAGCGGGGAGTCTCAGGTGTCGGTACAAATTCTGCTTTTTCTCAAGGTGTATGAAAGCGTGCTATCAAAATAGCTATTTTCTCCACTGAAAAGCTTTCCGTACATGACTGCCAAGGCACGTATGTGTTTTAATCACGTAGCTAGATGTACTTAGAAGATTATTTTTCAAGGCAACACTCGTAGTAGAATTTCATTCGCTTTGCGTCCGCGAGAGGCGGGCCGCCGAAGAGGCACGGTCGGGAACGAAGGACGGAGTAAATCTCCGGGGACGTGCGGCAAAGGACCGAGTCGCACGGAAGAGGCCTCTTTCTAAACCGCATTAATATTTCGCTGTAATTCGGGGTGTTTGGATTTAGCCTGGGCTTGTCAGCTAAGTCATAAACAAGCCAACTCGGCTCCTCAGCTCTCAATGAGTGTTTGAAACATGTCCACAGAATGCCAAGGCAGTAATGAATGCAGAGGAAAAATTCACGACTGAATGATTGCTGGGGAAAAATTCCTTGGGAGTCACAAACCTGAGACACGTGAAATTCTGAAGGTGGAATTCTAGTTTCAGCTTTGGGCACCTGAAGGAGGACAGCAGTCCTTAGCCATATAAAGGGAAGCCGAGCGCCCCAGCGCGTCAGGTGCAGACAACGAGGCGTTCAGGGAACTAGCGGCGAGCCCTTTCCGCCCCTACCCTCTCGCCCGGGGGCGACAGCACCGGGTATCAGACAAACCTCTGTCAAGCGGCAGCAGCCGAGCAGATGAACCAGTGCATGGATCTGCAGGGGGGATCTGGACTTGCAGGGGGATCTTTCTCCTTTTTCCTTTTGATTTCATCTTCCTAGTCCCTCCAAAGCGTCCCTAGAAAAAATGGGGATGATGAGGACGAAAGTAGTTGAAATTGAGGGAAGCAACTCCGTTGGGGAGGGTGAAACAGGGAAACCTTATGAATGTGATTGTTTGTCAGAAGATTCTGAAAATATGAAGGCTAGAATCAAAGTAGAAATGAAAGCCTGCTCTGAGTCCTAGGATACTGAGTACTGGTTAACCAAAGAACAATAGCCTAGCCAGTTGAACAAAAAAAGCTGCATAAGCAACTAAAATTCTCACTAAAAGCCAGCCAAAGTAAATTGCCTAAACAAGAACTAAAAACCCTCCTAACCTGGACACTAGTTAATTTCCCAAACGCAAAACACTCAGAATTTTTTACTAGAGATTTCTGGGACACAGTTGGTAATAAGCTTTTTAATAACATCTCTCGCCGAGATATGTCGGGCGCTAAGCTCCTCCCAGCCTGCAGAGCACTCGTAGAAATGTGTGCTGCCAATACACAACGCGCGACGAGCCCCCCGTACCCCCGCAACCCCCGTATCTCCTACCCCTCCCCCCGACCACACGGCCCCCGCATCCTCTGTCCCCGCCGGCCCCCCTCCTTTCCTGCCCACTGAGACCGGCGCGCCCCCGACCACGCGGCCCCCGTTCCCCCTACCCCAGTTCCGGCACGCTCCATTCCCACCCCTCTCCCCGCCTTCCCCGTCTCACCGCCCGCCCGCTTTTGCCCCCCTCCTGCTGTCCCAGCTTCCCCCGATGTTGCGGTCCCGCCCCGATCCGCCGTCCCCGCGGTTATGGGCCCCGCCGCCGCTGTCCCCGCGGCCCCGCCTTCCCCCGCCGACACCGTGGTTCCCGGCTCCGCCACCCCGCCCACCCTCGGCATCGCGGTTCCTGCAGCTCAGCTCCCCTACACCCCCTCCGTGCCGCCCGCGCCGCCTTGCCGCCCTACAGGCTCGGCTTTCCCGGCACCCGTGGGGCCGCCGGCCCCGCCGCCGCCGCCGTCCAGCGACACCATTGTGAGCGGTGCGGCCCGGGCCGATCCGAAATCCCCGCTGCCGTACACCACTCCCCCATGCTGCCCTGCGGCGCTGACGCCATCCACGCATGCGCAATCACAGCTTCTATCCCCGATGCTTCTGCCGCCGTCCCCGCGCCCCCCGTACCTCCCTCCCCGTGCCAGCCTGTCAAACCGCGGAGGGGGAGAGCAATGCCCACTTCTAAAACACCAGAACAAGTCCAAAAATACCAGCGTAACGCAGTTTCAAATCACCGAGTTGAAAATTTCCAAAGGAATCCAATTGCAAAATACCAGAATACGGGGTTCCAAAATACCAAAATGATTCCGTTTCAAAATAGTAAACTAGTGAGTTCCAAAATATGAAAAGCACCCAATTTCAAAATATCAAATTGCAAAATACCAGTTCTCAGATGTCTTACACTGGCAGGATTCCCAAACCCAAATGAATGCCATTATTGTCAAAACGGGATCTGCGCTACCAAAACGGCTATTTTCTTCCCTGAAAAGCTTTCCCTGGTGATCATCAATACACGTAGTTATTTTGATCATTTAGCCGGGCGTAATAGAAATTTTACTTTAAAACCCAACATTTGTAGCGGTCCTCAGCTCGCGTCCGTGACCCGCAGCATCCGGGCGGGACTGCCGGGGCCGGGATCGAAGCTCAGAACGAGCCCTGTCCCCCGCGGCCGCGCGGGGAAGGACCGAGCGGCGAGCAAAGGGAGCATTTATAAACCATATCGATATTTCACTGAAATTCAGGGCAGAGCAGCGACGGGGGCGCTCGGGCTCGGTCAGGATTAGCCCTAAACCAGCCGGCCAAACCCCCGACCGCTCAAGGGAAGCGGAAGTCAGTAACCGGTAATCGCCTAGGACCCCGCGAGGAATTTCCTCAGTCATCACAAACCCTGCACCCAGGGGATTTACGCGGCAGAATCCCCATTTCGGCCACGGCACCCGGAGGAGGAGGCCGGTTCTCTATCGCGGAAACGAAAGCCCAGCACCCCAGCGTTTCGGGGACGGACAGCGGGACACGTAAGGGAGGGAACGACCGGCAGGACCTTTCTCAGCGTCACCCCCACTCCAAGTTGCTGCAGCCCCAGGTGTGACCGGTGAGGACGAGAAGGCAGCAGCTCCCCATACTCCCAACAAAGCACCCCACCCAGAATCACCACCCCAATGACAGCAAAAAACCCCCAGCATTTGGAGTTTTCCTCCCTAATTTGCCCCAAACTAGGACACAGCATATCAAGGGTTTAAAGCTGCATTTCAGGGCACTTCTACCCCCGCGCTGGCACCAAGTATTTCCAACAGGAGCGAGCCCAGTGGGCATGTCATGCTAATGCCACCTGGGCGTCTATTCTTTTTCTTATTTTCATTTATAATGTAGAGAGCCTTGATTAGAGGTCCCTATGAGACACCATTCATATCTATACTATTCTTCTCCACCCTAATTAATCACAGGTGGAGTGCTACTAAGTAATCACTAAAAAATAATTATGCAAGTCCATAAATTATCCAACTTAGCTGGCAACGCTGCCGAAACACAAAGTTTTGCTTCTTACCTTTTTTTTTCTTTTGCTCCATTGCTCTGAGTAATTGTAGTAAAAAAAAAAAACCACCATTTTTTCCAAAAGACTTTTCTTCTACGTGGAGCTCTTTACCTCGAATTTAACTCAGAGGAGCCAAACAGCTACGGTCCCTCTGAGGGCTTTTATACCCGGTGGGATTTGCTGCCTCCCTTTTCCCAGGCATCGTGGGAAAAAGAGGCGGGCTCAATTAGGGGTATATTAACCCCAGGCTGTGCTAAGGGGCATTATTCCCTCCTAGGGAATCAGCTGAGGTAAAGAGCTTGTCTCTCATTTCAGCAAAGAGACTCTTTTAATTTACTTCAGCTTGCTCTTAGCAGGTATCTTTTGGGCATTTGAAGCAGCAGAGGTTTTGAAAAGACCTTGAAGAAAACAATATTGAACACAGGGAGTATTTAAGTTCATGATTTTGGCTTGGGAGTTCAGGGGTGATAAGATGCTTTTATAATGATTTTTCTGTTTGGGTTTTTTTTAGGAGGATTGCAATTTACTGAAGTTCTAGGTTACATCAAGTGCAATAGTTCAGATTCTCTCAGCAGATTCATCGTGACACAAAAGGGAACTGCTGCGGCAGCTTTCCTTAGCGGCGGATCGGTCCCTCCAACGGATTTGCTTCGGAGAGATAAGTCGAGGGCCGTGGTCACAGAGGGGATGGAAGCAGGGCGGCGGGTTAGGATACACACTGCTTAGGGTTTTGAGTCAGCTACGGGGAGGGGGAGGTTTGAGAACTGGCCTCTGGGGCCCCAGTGAGGGAAAGGCTCACTTTGGCTCCCAGTGCTGAGGTGGGCAGGGCAGAGCAGTCCCAGGGTGTGTTGTCACATGTCTCTCGTGCTTTCTGTGTTTTCCGTTCATCTCGTGTAACACGTCTCTTGCCTTAGTCCTCCCAGGAGCTTATGAGAAATCCCAGGTCCTTCCAGTTATCTCCCGTCTTTGTGTTCCTCGGCCCGGCACCAATGCCGGCGAAGTCTCGATTCGGGAGGTCAGACAGGCGTTGGAATCGTATCTCTTTTCAGAAGCATCTGATCGGATGTCTTTTTAGGTCTTGTTCTCAGCTGTGTTGACAGCTGTATGCAGTCATCTTTCTTTACAGTGGATAAGGACTTGTGCCGATTGAAAGGCAGGCAGAGGCTTCCAGCCGCAGGATTCTCCGGCATCCGTCTCCGCGGTTCTCGGAATAAGTCGTCCCGTTAGCATCTTTTTCCTCCAGGGTCATCCGAGCCCGGCGGGCTCGCCTTCGGTCCCCCCTCGGTCATCTCGTTCAGCATTCTCTCGGTCCTCGTGAGGACTTTGTTGTCTCAGAGAGTTTTCTCTCCCTGTCGTGTCCCCTCGTCTCACGTGTTACAGGTGTCTGGGGGTATTCGGTCCGGAACTGCTTTGCCCTGCCGCCCAGCCCCGTTGCAGGTGTTCAAGGACAAGTCCCGGGCACTTGTAATTGGAGACTTGTAATATGGGCTGTAGTTGGAGTCTAGGTGGTATTCTTATGTTGGCAGAAGGTGTCTGGAGCTGTGAAGTTACCCTGCAGCACTTTGACTTTTTTCCTAATTTCCTTTCAGATGCGGATGGATCGACCTCCTGGCAGAGCACCCCATCCCAGATGACGGGGTCCCCCTGAGAAGGTCAGTCACGGTTCTTTGCAGCGGGGCTGGAATCAGTCACTGTGTTACAGCTCTGCTCTTTGTCTTTATTCTTAGGAAGTGGAGCCAGATAGCAGCAGTGAAGGCAAAGCATTGCGAAGGTGAGCCTCAGTTGGTGGAGAGAAGCAGTTGTTCTTGCTGGTGTCTCAGGTTCTGGTGGAACTCCAAGCATTCCTGCTTGTTTGTGTTTTAGGCTGCCTCCTGATGCTGTGCTGAGGTCCCCTCACTGACCTGCCAAGAGACCCGGTTTGCTTCTCTGGTGAGCCCCAGCAAATATTACCGGAGTCCGTGACGAAGCCTCGACCTCGTCCACGTGAGGGTGCCTTCCGGGTAGCGTTTAGCCACGGCCGAGGAGCGGCTAGGGCGCGCTCAACTTTCACCGACACTACATTGCCTCCTCTCCATTTATTTTAGGCGTGCCCCGTGACGACGGCGTCCACCTCGGAGCGTGGCCGAAGCGTGCGGCCCGAGGACCCGGGCGTTCCTAAGAGACGGTGAGTAGGAGCGTAGTTGGGTTTTAATGAATATGCCACTAAGATGGTGCACTTATATTTGGTTTTCTTTATCATAGGTGATGATACTTGTCTGAGATAACAGCCCGGTGAGAGAAGAAGTTCCCAGACAGCGAGGTGGCTTTGTTTGGCCCCTGACCGGCCTCTTGCTGCAACTCATGTCTTCAGCCATCCGAGAGATAAGTGGAGCCCGCAGAGGGGATCAAAGCAGGGCGGCGGGTCGGGACTCAGATCGGTTTGGGTTTTTGAGTGAGCTTTGGGGATGGGGAGGCTCTAGAAATGACCCCATAGGCCCCATTGAGGGAAAGCCTCACTTTAGCTCGCAGTGCTGCGGCAGGCAGGGCAGAGCAGTCCCAGGGTGTGTCGTCACATGTCTCTCGTGCCTTCCGTGTCTTCCGCGCATCTCGCGTAATATGTCTCTTGCCTTAGCCCTCCCAGGGGCTTATGAGAAACCCCGGGTCCTTCCGGTCATCTCCCATCTTTGCGTTCCTCGGCCCGGCACCGACAGCGGCCAAGCTTTGATATGGGAGCTCAGACACGTGTCAGAATCGCATCAGTCTTCAGAAGCATCTGATCGGATGTCTTTTTAGGTCTTGTTCTCAGCTGTGTTGACAGCTGTATGCAGTCATCTTTCTTTACAGTGGATAAGGACTTGTGCCGATTGAAAGGCAGGCAGAGGCTTCCAGCCGCAGGATTCTCCGGCATCCGTCTCCGCTGTTCTCGGAATAAGTTGTTCCATTAGCATCTTTTTCCTCCAGGGTCATCCGAGCCCGGCGGGCTCGCCTTCGGTCCCCCCTCGGTCATCTCGTTCAGCATTCTCTCGGTCCTCGTGAGGACTTTGTTGTCTCAGAGAGTTTTCTCTCCCTGTCGTGTCCCCTCGTCTCACGTGTCACGGGTGTCTGGGGGTATTGGGTCCGGAGCTGCTCTGCCCTGCCGCCCAGCCCCGTTGTAGGTGTTTAAGGACAAGTCCCGGGCACTTGTAATTGGAGACTTGTCATACGGGCTGTAGTTGGAGTCTAGGTGGTATTCTTATGTTGGCAGAAGGTGTCTGGAGCTGTGAAGTTACCCTGCAGCACTTTGACTTTTTTCCTAATTTCCTTTCAGATGTGGATGGATTGACCTCCTGGCAGAGCGCAGTATCCCAGATGATGGGGTCCCCCCGACAAGGTCAGTCACGGTTTTTCTTTGCAGTGGGGCTGGAACCGGTCACTGTGTTACAGCTCTGCTCTTTGTCTTTTTTTTCAGGAAGTAAAGCTGGACAGCAGCAGTGAAGGCGAAGCAAGTAGAAGGTGAGCCTCGGTTGGTGGAGAGAATCAGTTGTTCTTGCTGGCGTCTCAGTTTCTGGTATAACTTTAATCCCTTGTTGTTTTATTTTAGGTGGTCTACTTGCAAGATATCCCAGCCCAGGATGCCGGAGGACAGGTGGGTGCAAGCTCTAAGTGTGTTTTGGTGTTTAAGTCCCTGGTTTGCTGATAGTGTTTAGTTCTTTAAGATAGAATGAAAGAACCACATCAGGAATCCCACCTTGTGGATCCTGACAGGAATCGGTGTCACGGACAGGATTCTGAGAGACAGAAGGGGTTGCAGATTTGTTGTGCACTCAGTATCAGGGGAAAGACGTTTTGCCTCAGCCGCCCCTAGCCTGCCACACTGGTGAGCAGTGTCTAGAAAGCAAGGGAGGTGACTCGAATTATTTAAAAACTGCACATGCCTCGATGCAAAGCACCCCACACTCGTTTGAGGGCTCTGTCTTCAGAATTTTACAAGGGATCTTTGAGTACAAGAGTTTGGACTGACTGATTTTTCTGTTTAAAGTCCCTGGTTTGCTGATAATCTTTAGTTCTCTAAGATAGAATGAAAGAACCACATCAGGAATTCCACCTTGTGGATCCTGACACGAATCGGTGTCATGGACAGGATTCTGAGAGACAGAAGGGGTCGCAGATTTGTTGTGCACTCAGTATCAGGGGAAAGATGTTTCGCCTCAGCCGCCCCTAGCCTGCCACACTGGTGAGCAGTGTCTAGAAAGCAAGGGAGGCGACTCGAATTATTTAAAAACTGCACATGCCTCGATGCAAAGCACCCCACACTCGTTTGAGGGCTCTGTCTTCAGAATTTTACAAGGGATCTTTGAGTACAAGAGTTTGGACTGACTGATTTTTCTGTTTAAAGTCCCTGGTTTGCTGATAATCTTTAGTTCTCTAAGATAGAATGAAAGAACCACATCAGGAATCCCACCTTGTGGATCCTGACACGAATCGGTGTCACGGACAGGATTCTGAGAGACAGAAGGGGTCGCAGATTTGTTGTGCACTCAGTCTTGGGCCAAGACGTTTCGCCTCAGCCGCCCCTAGCCTGCCACGCCTGTGAGCAGTGTCTAGAAAGCAAGGGAGGCGATTCGAATTATTTAAAAACTGCACATGCCTTGATGCAAAGCACCCCACACTCATTTGAGGGCTCTGTCTTCAGAATTTTACAGGGGATCTTTGAGTACGAGAGGTGGGACTGAGTGGTTTTTCTTGTGTTTAAGTCCCTGGTTGGCTGACAAGCTTTTTTAGTCCAAGATGGAATAAAGGAACCGCATCAGGGATTCCACCTTGCGGATGGTGCCAGTCATATTTTCTGTTTTGTTCTCTTAGGTTCTGTGCAGAGAGGCAGATCTGAAGTTTGTAATCGGCCGCACCGAAGCCGGTGTGGGGGACGTCTCGATGTACGCATCCTATTGAGGATGGGTTGTGTCCTATCATGTTAAAAAAAGTAAGCGTCACAGGTGGAAGTTGGCAGCAGGGGGAAAGCGTTTATAATCACTGGAGGCAATTTGAAGTTAAGTTAGAGGACAGGGCTGTAGTGGGATGGGCCTCTCTGAAGCCAAGGGAGAGGGTTTCTTCGCAAGCTCCCGTGAGCTTTCGCCGGGCAGGGCAGTTCCAATCTATCCTCTCATTCTCTCGTGTTTCACGTCGTCGGCCGTCTCAGCCTCTTGACGTCGTCGTGGATTTTTTCGTCCGAGGAACCGGCCTTCGCGTCCGCAGCTATCGCCACGTTCACCCGGCAGACATCGCCTGTGCTCGCCTCTGTAAAATGCCTTGTGCTGTGCTGGCCTCTGTAAAATGCCTTGTGCTGTGCTGGCCTCTGTAAAATGCCTTGTGCTGTGCTCGCCTCTGTAAAATGCCTTGTGCTGTGCTGGCCTCTGTAAAATGCCTTGTGCTGTGCTGGCCTCTGTAAAATGCCTTGTGCTGTGCTCGCCTCTGTAAAATGCCTTGTGCTGTGCTGGCCTCTGTAAAATGCCTTGTGCTGTGCTCGCCTCTGTAAAATGCCTTGTGCTGTGCTCGCCTCTGTAAAATGCATTGGTTTGGAGCTGCCCTGCCCTGGCCCATAGTTAGAGTTAGGTAGAACAGGTATAAAAGCTTATAGTTCCTCTTTTCTATGAGGTTTTTGTGTAGAAAATGTGTGGGCCTAGAGGGGGGCTGAGTCATAGCTACCATACAATCCCTCACTGACCACCTTGTGTTGTCTTGCAGGTCTCGGATGCCTATTTTCTGAGGATCTACCATTTGATGTTGAGAAGCAGCAGCGAGAAGATGTCTCGGGGCATTTTGTTCAGCACAGTGTTTCAAATAAGGGTTGCGGTCACTGTGTGAGTTAGAGTCTCCTGCTGTGTGTCAGAGCGTGTCTGTCTGTGAGAGTCGGTGGGTCGGGGGTGTGCTTGTGTGTGTGCGTGTTGAA